>JAWPHD010010431.1:0-93786 GCA_037043455.1 Cyrtodaria siliqua | reverse complement strand
TTAATTGGCCCTTATACATATAAATGGAATCTGGAGACAGCAACCGCATGAAGAGAAAGAAGCGTAATCATGTGTGATTATAAACCAGTAAAAAAACATAAGGTCCATGACCTTGAAGCTCTACTGATAGGTTTTGATAGCTAAATGAGTTTCTATTATATAACTCTATGTAAACAAAGATGGCCCCAGAGGCCATGTTTAATGTCGAATCAAAATAATTTTTGACAAGGATCAACACCATGTCATGCTGATCAATAAGACATCAAGAGTAACATTCCTGTGAAGTTTCATGAAAATCTGTCGATTCAGAGGAGTAGTCGCTACAGTGCAGTTTACGGACGGACGGACGACGGACACAGCACCACGGCATAAGCTAAAAACATACTATATATATATAGTATCTAGGAGTATACTGTATGCACAAATAAGAAAAGAATTGTTAATCAATTCTCCAATATGCAGGCTACATAATGCGTGAATTCAGCTATTTTTTCCTTTTTTTTTTTTTATGTTTCTTTTTATTTATTTTTTATTTTTTAATGCGAAATATATGCTCCCTACTCCCCATTTGCAATATTTTTGCCACCTTACGCTATATTTCGCCATCTTACTTCACATTACTTCACATTACTCCACCTTACGCCACCTTACTCCACCTTACGCCACTTTACTCCACCTTACGCCTCTTTACGCATCCTTACTGTTTTTAGGCAGACCCAGAAAAACCCAGCAGAAAATGGTTTATTATTAAAAAATATGTAAGTAAAGGGAGGATGTTTATGTATACTAGCTTCGTATGATTTCAAGGGTTCTGTGGTATCACGATAATGTCCAGTCTATAAAACAGTATGCATCTCTGCTAAAAGATGATAATTATGTTATAGTTGTGATGACTTTAGGTAGATATAATGAAATAATTGAAAAATAAGTAGTATTTTTCATGAATAAAAGGATATTTCAAAATAATGCAAAAATGTTGACAATTTTCTTGATTTTCAGATTGACAGATTTTCATGAAACTTCACAAGAATGCTGATCTAGCTATCAAAACCTATCAGTAGAGCTTCAAGGTCATTGACCTCTTGTTTGTCTATTTGAATTTCGTATATTTCAAGTAATTTCCAGGTGGTTTTTTTACTATATAACTGACGCCGGATACCGGCGTCTTCCCCTATCTGGGGAACCTACATTTTCCCCCTGTTTAAGGTTAAAAATTCCCCTCTACAGAAAGTTCCCCTTTAATTTAAAGAATAATAAATCATGGACGAAAAAAACTATAAATCGCCTTTGACGCTTCGCAACACTTTACGGTTTACCTTTACAACAATGACTAGTAACAAGGGAAGTAACTGTTGTGGTTTCCGGTATATTTTGTGAACTTTTATCAGCGATGTCGCACAACTGGCAAAATAACCGCAAGAAATCGAAAAAATCGCGCATTTTTCTCATCTGAAAGGGCCTGGGCGCCTTCCCCTATTTGTAAAAAAAAAACCTGCTTTCTATTTATCCCTTTCGTTACTTTTTATTATTTCAATTATATCTAATGCTTTTTGTCTCGCCTTTTCGAAGGAAAAAGAGATCTATGTGTTGCTTTTCCGGTGGCGGCGAATGCGTCAACATTCAACTTTTGCGTTTAGGTCATTTTCTCAAAAACTGTATGCACTAGACCTCAGGGCTTTCCCCAGCCATTTAAGGCGTGACGGTACCGCGATGCCTTCAACTCAGAAAGTGACTTACCGCCACGCCTTAATGTAGCCGCGATGCTTTAAATACGTTGCCGTGTTCCCTTAATCCTATCAATATGCAACATATTTCAAGTTTTCCCTTAGGCCTTACTGAACAGCTGATTACCTGACTGTGTGTAAACTGCCTGAAGCTATGACGCGTGTTGATGCAGTACAAGCGGTCATGTGGTACTAAATACACAGGGCTTGTGTTATGTCTGGCAGGGTATATATATGCTAAGTGTTAAGTAAACAAAAGATGATTGGTGGAGTGAGTGCCGCTAATTAAATTTGGTTTATTGGCCAATTTGGTCATGATTAAAGGAGAGCAGTATCGCTGATTGGTATTTGTAACGCAATGGGATAACTTACGGGTTTTAATGAATAATTTAATTGAACGTTTATCGTGTATTAGTAGAATGAATTTACATTTAAATCGTCAGCTTTGTCGGTAAGTATAATGAATGAGGTAGATATTTTGTAATTATTTAATAATAACTCAATCAAATAATTAAGGTAGCATATTTAACTGATTTTTTATCGTGTATTAGTATCTTGATAATTACGCTAATTAATCGTTATTCTCGGGAACTTTAAAGAGAAATCGTCAGTTTGCTTATTGAAGTTCAGTGAAGATTTTGTAATTATATAATTATTTCTTTATTAAATAATTAAGGTTGCCACCAATTGCATTTGGAATTAGAATATTAGCATTGGAACAATTTAACTTTGAGGCCGCTGTAAACACATGGTATGGGGAAAAGACCAGGCGTTCAGCTTTGTGAACTTAATAAAGTGCTCTGACAGCAAACAGTGTTTTACTACAGTATAAGAAAGTGTTTCGTTGTATGTGCTATATAAGTTAAAGAAACTGTGTCAGAAACTGTTTCAGTGATTATATGTGCTATGAGATGTCTTTTATTCTGTCAGAAAGTGATTTGTTAGCATTTTTTTTTAAAGATTTTGAAATAAAAATATAATAAAATATGATGTTTTTTTTATTATTTTATTCATTCCTTCTGATACCAGATATACGCCAAATCTCTTCTTTTCAACTGGCATTTAAAAAACACGCACCCATCCCCCTTTTTACGCAAAAAATGCCACCACTACTTAAAAAAAATCCTGGGAAAAGTCCTGGACCTTTCAAACTTTGCTTGACGTTGTATCTTGGGTGGTACATTGCAGCGCGACAAAGAAAATGTGGTAGTGACCTTAACCCTCTAAGCAAAGGGCAGATGACAACAATTTTTACTGTCAACTTTTGCGTTTAGGTCACTTTTTCACAAACTGTATGCACTAGACCTTTCATATTTTGCTTATAGTTGTAACTTGGGTGGTACATTGCAATGCGACAAAGCAAATGGTGAAGTGACCTTGACCCTCCAAGCAAAGGACAGATAACTTAATAATTCTTACCTTCAACTTTTTGCGTTTAGGTCACTTTTTCACAAACTGTGTGCACTAGACCTTTCAAGTTTTGCTTATAGTTGTATCTTGAGTGGTACATTGCAACGCGACAAAGTAAATGTGGAAGTGACCTTGACCCTACAAGCAAAGGGCATATAACCTTATAATTTTACCTTCAACTTTTGTGTTTAGGTCACGTTTTCACAAACTGTTTGCACTAGACCTTCAAACTGTGCTTATAGTTGTATCGTGAGTGGTAAATTGCAACATGACAAAGAAAGTGTGGATGTGACCTTGACCCTCAAAGTAATGGGCAGATAACTTTAATTGTTACATTTACATCACTCTCCCTTGAGCTATAATTATGCACTAGATGCTTTAAACCTAGTTTATAGCTTAATCTTTGGAAGACAAATCGTTCTATTTTGTCATATTTGTGTCTTGGGTAGTGCATCTTTTTGGATGCATGGATTTCATCTATGACCTCGACCTACTTTTTGGGGCTGATCATTCTTGTACAAATAATATGTTGTAAAAAGCTTGTGAAATAAAATATGTTTAAACCAACAAACACCATAATGTAACCTGAATCTAGACCGATTTGGTACTCTGTGGTTACATGCAGTTAAGTAATATCACGCAGATGCTTGTCCTCCAGCTTCAACAATAAAACAAGCGCTTCATAGGGGAGGTAACTCTCCTCCAACATCCGGGTGTCGCTGTCAAAATGCCATTAAAAAACGCAAATTAACGGATTTGCACTGCCACCCTATAATTTCTAGACTTCGCGAACCCTGCATAATTTTAAATTACTGATGGGACTGCAATAAATCTTGACACAATGATAGAGGGCAATGAGAGGAAGTGTAACTCTGTCTCATTCAATTTAAGAGTTATTGCCCTTTGTAATTTTATACTAAGTATAATTGTCCGGAACATAACTTCAAAAATACTTATGGGAATGCAATAAAACTTCACAAACTGATAGAGGGCAATAAGAGGAAGTGCAGAGTCAAGAACTGTAACTCTACCTTAATTCAGCATAGAATTATTACCCTTTGGAATTGTATAAGTTATAATTCATGTCCTTAGCATAACTGAAAACTTCTAATGGGACTGCAATGAACTTCTCACAATGATAAAGGGCAGTGAGAGAAAGTGCAGAGATCTACAACCAATGTTCATTCTTCAAATTAGAGTTATTGCCCTTTGGAATTTTATACTTTTAGTTCATGTCCGAAGCATAAGTCAAAAACTACTAATGGAACTGCAAATTGAAAAACTGATGGGTGATACAAGGCCATATGATAAGTTGAGGATACATTCGAGGAGCATCAATAGTTTTACCTATATTCTTGTGTTTTTTTTGTATTGTTTCATTTTCAGCATTTATTTACAAATAAAACTTTATACATTTCAGGCATTGTTTTTCGGAGGTGGATGGCTGTTCTTCTTGAAGATTCTGTACAAAAACTACGAGGTAATGTGTTCACGGTTAACATTTATGCAATATGTCCTCACATGGAATTTGGTCAACATGAAATCCAGGTGAAATTACATACCTTTCAAAATGTATACTTTCATAAGTGATTATAATATGAAATTCATGTAAACTTTAAGTTAACGGGAACACAAATAATATGCTCTTTGATTTTTAAAAAAAAATACTAGTATTTTGAGAATCCGAACTCTATAGACACAATATAAATGGCTTTAACCACCCAGGCTAAACCCTAAAACTGGAGCATCGAATTAAGAGTTACCAACTCGTAATTCAGTTTATGCGCATTCAATCACGGATACAGTATTTTAAGAACCCGTTAATAAACCTTTACTTTTAACCTGCATGTATACATTATTATATGACCTAAACAATGAACTGGATAGAGTTTTGATAAACAGTTTGTAATTTTGTTTTATTTGGCAGGTAAGTTTCTTCAAGTTGACTTAATATGAATTTCACACAAGAGAAATTTGTCTCTTTAAACTGTTAGCCAGAAGGTTCAAAGTGAGCTTTTGTATTTTATGCTACAGTGGAAAAGGGTCCATATTGCACAGTTTCCAATGATTGTAAACAGATCACACACATTTAAAGAAGTACCTGATTAAAATATAATACTGTTTGCAGGTCCATCATTCTGGAGTACTGCTGGTGTTTTCTACAACATTTGCACTGTCATGTACGATGTTTGTCCTGATTATATTTGAAATCATCGGCATTATGGATTCTAGGTATGTAGGTGGTGCTGAGTGCATGTATATTTACCCAATGTATAATGGACTGTCCTTTCTTTAAATTTAGACCATTTCATTTATGTTACAAAGGGGTGTTTTGGAGAAATGACTGATGAGCAGCCGGACAGTTACTAGCAGGCTGATCTGGGTTTACAATGGACGCAAAGGCTATTGTAGTCACCCTTAACAGGCCAAGGGTTAATGGAATGGAATTGAATACATGTTGTTTAATGGTTCGGGTTATTGAGAGCAAAAAGAGGGGAAAGATACATAGAAATCCGGGAACCTGCCCTGCACTTACTGAAATAGAGTCTTGTATGTTTTAACATGCTCGGAGGATAGACTCCGAAGCACAGGATCGCTCAGTTTACATCCTCTTCTGACGGTAGAGGCTAAGGAAAGTGTTTTGTCCTAGAACACACAGACGAAACGCAGCAGGGTATCTTAATGGAACACCTAAGCCATATGTATGTACCCATGTGTTTATTAAATTTGTTCTAATAGGACGATCTTAGCAAAATACCATACTGTTTCAAATATTTGTCATATATATTATATATATATTATCAGGTACAAACTAACAGTTTTAAGGTTTTATTGGAATTATTTTTGAATGAATAATATACTTAATTATTTAAATACAAAATTGAATATAACTTCTGACTGTGACACATATGTATTTCAGTTCGCGCTACTTTCACTGGAAGTTACAGCTGTTTGCCATACTGTTCCTGCTGGTTGTCATACTGCCCTTCTACATAGCCTACTTCATAATCAGCAATGTGAGATTAGGTGAGTGACTGGCACAGTGGACATGGAAAGCTTCTTTAAATGTCTTCTGAATTAACAATCTGTTTCATGTTTTTAACTCTATATGTATGAGTAAATACAGTTCACTTTAAAATGAAACATATTCAAGAGTGAGTTGGATAATATATAGAGGTCTCGAAGAATCGAAACCAACTGGAGATCTCAACAATCCAGTCACAAGGGGAACGACAAACCTTCGGGGCTTAATATTTCCCCTATCAACACAAAGTAACGCAAGGGAATTGTATTTAAAAAATTGACTGAATCTTAACCTAAAAGCCTATCTGTGATTTAAGTTTACAGCCGATTTCAACTAAGACCTTATAAGGGTAGTATGAATGTTGGGTTGTCTAAAATATCAACAGAATAAAACAAGCAAGGTTCCCATATAAATATTAGAATGAACATTTTAACTGGACTCATTATATCATGATTTTATTTTTCACTGACTATCTTCACATTTCAGTTCCACCAAAGAGTCATGTAAGAGTGGCCTTGACATTTGTATCCTGGTGTGTGTTCCTCTACTTCTTCTGGAAGATAGGTGACCCATTCCCTATACTCAGTCCTAAGCATGGTAAGTTTATCTTGGTTCTAAGCTTGGTAATTTTATCATGGTCCAAAGTCATCATGGTCCAAAGCACGTTTATTTTGTTCCTAAATGTGGTACATTTATCTTGAACATGGTAACTTCATATTAGTCCTAAACTTGGTAAGTTTATTTTGGTCCTAAATATGGTTAGTTTATTTTAAACTAAACATATTAAGTTTTTCTCGGTCTTTAACATGGTAAGTTTATATTGGTCCAAAACATGTTAAGTTTATCTTGGTCCCAAACATGTTAAGTTTATCTTGGTCCTAAACATGGCAAGTCCATTTTTGTCCTAAACATGTTAAGTTTATCTTGGTCCTAAACATGGTAAGTTTATCTTGGTCCTAAACATGGTAAGTATATCTTGGTCCTTAACATGATAAGTTTATCTTGGTCCTAAACATTGTAAGTTTATCTTGGTCCTAAACATGATAAGTTTATCATGGTCCTGATCATTGCAAGTATATCCTTATCCTAAACATGGTACGTTTATCTTGGTCCTGAACATGGCAAATCTATCTTGGTCCTGAACATGGCAAATCTATCTTGGTCCTGAACATGGCAAATCTATCTTGGTCCTGAACATGGCAAATCTATCTTGGTCCTGAACATGGCAAATCTATCTTGGTCCTTAACATGGCAAGCCTTTTTTGATCCTGAACATGGCAAGTCTATCTTTGTCCTGAACATGGCAATCTATCTTGGTCCTGAACATGGCAAGTATATCTTGGTCCTGAACATGGTAAGTGCATCTGAGTCCTCACAACTGGTAAATAACCTTGCCTGTCAGGTTTGTTTGACCATCAGCAACTTCAGTGTCACATTAGGTGACAACTGTTGTGCCCTGCTGAACATATTGTGAAGGGTCAATCGTTTTCACACAGGCCAAGTAGGAATTTTATCAAATATAGAGCGATTGGTCAAAAAATGGGAAGAGAGATATTGTTTTTAAGCTTATATTTGTCAATTTCTTCTTTAACTTAGTTATAAATACTACATTGAAAAGAATTCTTTTTGTTTCACCTATTCAAATTTTCTATAAATTGGGGTACGTAGTTCTTCCAAAGATAAAACATAAAATATAAGTCATTAGTCTAGAAGCAGTCACGTGTGATTAAATAGTTTCGACCTTTCCCATTGGAAATATGCCAACCATTCAATAGTTCATCACGTGACCATGCAGTAGTAAATTTACTGTGCAATAGTACATCTTTGTCATTGATGCTATTTTTTTAAAAAACAGAGAAGCGCCACGTGACCGTGCAATAGTCGATCTGTGTCAGTGATGCAGTGTCACTTGACTGTGCAATAGTCAATCTGTGTCAGTGACGCAGCATCACGTGACCGTGCAATAGTTGATCTGTGTCAGTGATGTGGTTGTTTAATTGAACAAAGGAAGCAGATACATTGTGTACACGGCTCACACTCCAAATTTTTAATTTTATTAGTAAAAAATCAAAACTGCTATATTTTATGATATATAATAAAAAAAACTATTTAATGCCTTAGGAGTCAATGGATTAGAACTATTTATCCTCGGGAGTGACTACTGACCCTTGAAGGGTACTATTGCACTCGGCGTGCCGCCTAGTGCAGTAATACCCTTCTCGGGTCAATAGTCACTCACTCTGATAAATAGTTGTAACCATTGACTTCTAAGGAATTAAATAGTATACTATTTCACTGCCTTATCTTTCAGGTATATTCTCCATAGAACAGTGTATTGGTCGTGTAGGTATTATCGGTGTGACCTTGATGGCTATTTTGTCCGGGTTTGGTGCCGTCAACTACCCTTACACGTCCATGTTCTGCTTCATCAGGTAATATGCCTAACACGTCTTCAAAGATCAGAAGAAAAAAATATATAAAAAGAATGACGTCCTTGTTCAAAATACTATTTATATGTTGATAATTTTATGTTACAGGCGTCAGGGAGCTAGATCCCTAATAATCTGATGAGGAGGTTAGAATATGGTTTGCTCCCAACAACTATTCAAAACATTCCTCTAGGACACTGAATTATCAGTCCGGGGTGTAACTTGTGAAAGTTATTTTTTCGATATTAACTGAAACAAGTTAATTTCAAGAGCAAAAGCGTTTTCTTTTGATACAAAGTAAGAGTTCATTCCTCTTACTTTTGGTAAAATAACTTATTAAGAATACTTTCGTAAAACATGATTTTATCTTGATAAATAAATGTTGCTGCAGTAATAAACAGGGATGAGAATTTTCCTCGGATCCGCGGATTTTGTAGCCCCAGGGGTCAATTTTCTGAAACGTCTAAATCCGGTTAGGGGGGGTAAGGATGCAAAATCTGTTCTGACTGGGGAGTCGCTAAAGTCCCGCGGTGCCTAAACTGCGCCGCTATGCTTAAAAACCAGAGCGCGGTGCTTTGATCTGAAGGCAAACACCGCCTTTAAAAACCCTTATGCGCACCGTACACAAATTCATAAACTCGCGTCAAACAATACACACAAGTAACACGTGACTGATCTATGCAGTATGCAGAAGGTGCAATAACACGCTGTGTGATAAGTTGGTTGTTGACAACAAATTGCAATTATTACGAGTTGATTGGATTATGTCGGGTTGTTGTGGGTTAATCAGTAATTGGGAGATAATTGGGATGGGAGAATGTAACTTAAAGCAGTTGAACTGGAAAGTTTGTTAATATTGGCAGTTTGTGTATCGGCTTACGTGTATTGTTCAAGACGCGATGTTCTCATCATGACACAAGAGTTTGTTTGTTTTGCGTAAGTAAGTATAATTGTTTTGATTATCATTTGATTTAAGTTTGTGCCTTAATAAATAAAATAAATAGCAATTTTGGGATAATATCTGGTCATTTGGAAAAAAAAAGAAGAAGAAATGAAGGTAGTTCGTTTACTTCAAAGCTTGTCAATATTTTGAAAACAAAAATACTAAAAATTACTTGCAAAATAAAACAGAGGCATTGGCAAAAAAAAGAAAGCTTTGTCAATAGACACACAATACATGGTGTACACACATGTCAGTAGTACATTTAGGCAAATGGTCATGACAAGACAGATGTAGCAATGTTTTTAGTCAATGCATTTATTTACAAAAAAGCAATAGAACAGTCATCAACGTTCACACATGATGTGTGAACGTTGGTGACTGTTCTATGTCTTTTTTGTAAATAAATGCATTGACTAAAAACATTGCTAAAGACTGAGTGCCAAAGGAGACTTTGAAATGAAAATCCTACTGTTTGAACTTCAGATGAACTTTGTGATTTGTTTTTACTATTTGACATATTAACTTGGATTGTCTCAAGTACAGTCTATACATGTAAGTATTCTTATTTACTTCAGAACTGTTTTAAAGCACATTTTAGTGCAATCTAGAAGGTTGGTAATGCTAAAAATGCTCTGGATTCAGGGGGGCTTTGCCCCCCTGAACCCCCTGAGCAGGGTTCCGCCCTGCACCTGGCCAGGGACCTGCGGCCCCTGGACCCCGGCTATTTTCCTCTGAAAATAAAATTCCTCATTCTCATCCCTGAATAAAGCACAATCAAGAAATCCTTCCAGCAGAAAACTTGACCATATAATTGAATAATGATGGCACCATTAGGTATGATTGCCCTAGAGTCGATTAATTACCAATTTTGTTATGCAACATTTACCATTTTTAAGAGCTTGTACATGTGTAAAAGATTTCTACATGTTTTGTAAAAGAAGTAATGGCAGATTAGTTAACAACAAAGATTAGAGAACCAGGGGAAAATATATATTACAGGAAAATTGTGTTTTTGATAGAAAACAGATTTAAAAATAAATTAAAATAAATGCATATCTAAAAATAAGTTATTTGAAATAAACACTCCACTGTAATAACTTCAACAAGTTATTTCAAAAATAACTAAAACAAGTTACTCCCCCGACTGATTATAGTCTTAAAGTGATGGTCTTGCCAGTTATGTTCTTTTCCAACATTTTATGTTAGTTGTTATCTCAGGACCAGGGGTGATAGTAATAAAGAACAGATCCAACAGATAAGCTAAAATGGGCTTTCAGCCTACACTGTGAAACTTGTCATGTAGACAATAGAATAAATTACAATAATACATGTATGTGAAATGGAATGATAGCTTGTAACTTTCAGCTACATAAAAACATCTGTATACTTCTTTTCATCCATTTCTTTAATAAAGGGAAAAAATAAGCAAGTTTATTTATTGATGTAGTTGTAGTGCATATCAGTAATAAACAACATTGGATAGCTGTGTATTTTTGCTGAGCCCATTTACGAATCTTGACGAGCCCATTTACGGATCTCAACAGCGATAACAATGTCGTCTGGGTGTATGTGTGTCAGTCCATGCACACGTTCTCTACCTTCGGTGGTAGGACGTGTGGTTAACAAATAGGAATTCAATACAATTTATTCCGTAACCACTTAAACCTATTGTTTGTATAAGTGGTCATTCCTTTGATCTTAAATAAAGGAAAAAACACTATAGGTACCATCCATGGGGACATCATGTGCACAATTTTGGGTTGCTGTGACCTACTTACTGGAAAATATAGGTCACTTCCTGTCTCCGCTATGACATACGTATCTTGCAGACTTTCTTACAGGATTTTCACCAAACTCCACCAGAATGTTCCTTATATACGTCTAACATCATGTGCAAGACTTCCTACATTGAATGAGTTGCTTCTTTCATGCAGGATTTTCACCGGACTCCACCAGAATGTTCCTTATATGCATCTTATATCATATGCAAAGTTTTGGTTTGCTGTGACCTACTTTGGACGAAAACATAGGTCACGTCCTGTCTCCACTACGACATTGCTCCTTTCTTGCAGGATTTTCACCATACTCCACCTAATAGAGCCTTATATGCATCTAACATCACGTGCACATTTTGGGTCGCTGTGACCTACTTCAGACAATAAAGGTTATGTTGAGTCACCACTAAGATGCGTATCTTGCTTCTTTCTTGCTGGATTTTCATCAAACTCTGCCAGAATGTAAATACGAAGTATGTAAGGAACAAATATATCTCATGGGATTGACGTTGGTGTTGGTAAAATCAAAATATTGTCCAATCTGGACTACTTCACCATAGGGCTCGACATGCAGGCCGTGACCTTCCAGTTATTTCTATAGGTGTGATTTGTCTTCTATAAATGGTATGTTAACTTTATATTAACTTCTGGGTATAAACATGCATACCTTTTACTGTATGTTTTACCTTGTAGACATGTCAATGACACAGAGATACAAGGTATTGAGAAAAGGCTGATGCAGACCAATGACATGATCATCATGAAAAAGAAAAGGTTTGTAGACTATTATCCAGACAAAGTTCATTAGCCAGCCTGCCTTGCAAAACCATTCTCCGTTCGGTGATATACTTCTGTCCGTCCGTCTACAAGTTTTTGGTTAAATGTTTGTTTTTTCCTCATTTCTGAAAAGCACATTGTCTGAAAGCTTTAAAACTTGGCACCATGTTCATTATCATTAGGCAGTGTTATATGAAAAGCACCATAACTCGTCATATATTTTACCTGAATTTTCAACATTTGTGACTATTGATTTTTCAGTTAAAAGGTTGAATGTACAGTGGTATTCCAAATAACAGCTGGCATGGCGCAGTCGCTAGCGCGGCGGATTTGTAACCGGAGGACCGGGTTCAATCCTCCGTGGTGCCACTGAGTTTCGTCAGTGTGTTCTTGGGCAAGACACTTTCCCTTAGCCTCGTCTGTCGGATGGGGATGTAAACCGGGCGGTCCCGTGTATCGGTCTATCCTCCGAGCACGTTAAAGAACCATAGGAATCTATTCGATAATAAGAGAAGGGCACAGTTCCCGGATTCCTATGTATCCTTCCCCTGTCTCTGGGGCGGCCCTAAATAACCTATACTGTTTTGATGAGCCGTTAAACAACATTCAATAACAGTTGACCAAAAGCTTTTAACATGGCATATATATTCATCATTATGCAACCATATGTGACATGCTCTTTAACTCTGACATGCATTTTACCAAGATTATCCCACTTTTCTAACTAGATTTTGAATGTACAGTTATATGCCAAAAATCAATTGTTAGAAAGCTTTGAAACTTGGCATATATATTCATCATCATTATGTAGGCATATGTGACAAGCACCATAACTTAGTCATGCATTTTACCATAATTTCCCCCCTTTTCCACTTAGATTTTGATTGGTCAGTCATATTCCATAGAGACCTATTGATAAAAAACTTTGAAACTTGGCATACATCATTGGTGTAACAAGCACATTAATTCTTTCATGCTACCAAAATCATCCCCCTTTTCATCTTTGGGACTGGCGTGGCACAGTCAGTAGCACGGCAGATTTGTAACCGGAGACCCCGGGTTCAATCCTCCGTGATCCTACTGAGTTTCGTCGGTTTGTTCTTGGGCAAGACACTTTCCCTTAGCCTCGTCCGTCGGATGGGGACGTAAACCGGGCGGTCCCTTGTATCGGTCTATCCTCCGAGCACGTTAAAGATAGTTGATAATAAGAGTAGGGCATGGTTCCCGGATTCCTATGTATCATTCCCCTCTCTCTGGGGCGGCTCTAAATAACCTAGATACTGTGTTGATGAGATGTTAAACAACATTCAGTTCAATTCATCTTTGATTTTTGTGGTAAAAGTAAGCAATCCGCAATCCAGTGTTTGCACTACTATTGGTGCTGGTTATCATATATAATATTATAGTGGTCAACATTTACAGATGTCGTTATTAATTCGTTGACTACCTATGCATTCAACTTTAGTTTATTAAGAGGACACCAGTAATCAGAGGTCAGTATTTGAAAATTGCTGAAACAAACCAGCAAGACCTAATTCCATGACTAACAGTTTGTTCATTGTCTATAATTTGTATTTTTCAGGATAGCTATTGCTAAGAGAGAGAGTTTACGACAAGCGAGCCAGAACATCGGGGGAGGTCTCTGGGGAATGTTAAAAACAGTGACCTCAGGCGGATCTTCTGAAAGTATCCTCTTGTTCAACACGCCAGATATTTTAAAACAAATTGTTAGCAATGTATTTTTAATCACATGGTCTGGCATATAGTATTTGGACTGTCCATCTTGTCCATACTAATATATCAGCCGTTGGGATACGTGTCTTTGTCACATCTAGTGGATTATTTAGACTACCTCTTGCATAAATGCTTATCACGTTAAGATGATGTGTTGTTACACTACATGTAAGTCATTAAAGGTCGAAATTAAATATGTGTGTTCCCCATAACTTAAACTATTGAGCAGATTTTATTTCCCTCTGCATAAATGTATATCACTCATAATGAAGGCTCAACTCCCTTGTTCCTATCGCCAAGGTGAAGGTCGCACTTGGATGAAGTCTTGTTTCTTTGCTGTATCAACCAGTGGGTAATTTCCATTTGCATATTAAATCATGATGGCATGTTGAATTCAGCACTTAGGTTCCGTTACCAATATCAAGGTCATACAATATCAAGGTCATACCATATCAAGGTCATACAATATCAAGGTCATACAATATCAAGGTCATATAAAGTTGTATTACAGCCATTAGCTACATAACAGCAGTTTGTCAGAATGTTTGACATTTCTTGCAGTTTTGTTTGTCAACAATTAGTTTTCGATTGATATGTACTGTTGTACAATCAACCCTTTTTAAACACTCAACTGTTTAAGGCGATTTTTTTTAGAAAAAATGATAATTATGAAAGAGAACAAATGAACATATAGTAAATCCTAAATGCAATAATTGTCCATCCCTTGGATGGCCTTGCATTGAATCTATTACGGCAATCAAATGTTCCATGAATTTGGTGACCTCAACACAGAAGTTGTTTGATATTTTTACAAATTGCATGTAATTGTGAGAAAAAGGGTTTATAGTCTATTTGAAACAAGTTACTTCTTTAATATTAAAACCTTTGT
Organism: Cyrtodaria siliqua; assembly: GCA_037043455.1. Lineage (NCBI taxonomy): Eukaryota > Metazoa > Mollusca > Bivalvia > Adapedonta > Hiatellidae > Cyrtodaria > Cyrtodaria siliqua. Next base: position 79,080 of record JAWPHD010010431.1, on the reverse strand, counting down.
TAAGTTTATTTAAATCCATTTTTAGCTCGACTGATCAGAGATCAGCAGAGCTTATGCCGTGGTGCGGCGTCCGTCGTCCGTCCGTCCGTCCGTCTGTCCGTAAACTTTTATTTTTAGCGACTACTCCTCTGAAACTACTGGATGGATATTCATGAAACTTTACAGAAATGTTGCCCATGAAGTCTAGTTGATCCTAGCAAAAATTCATGTTGATCTGAAATCCAAGATGGCCACCAAAGCTAAAAATAGATTTTTAAAATACAAGTTTGAAGCGATTACTTCTTGAAAACTATAAGAGATATTGATATGGGACTTTTTCTAAAATGATCAGCATGACATGATGTTGATCCTTGTCAAAAATCGTTTTGATTCAACGTTTAACATGGCTGCCAGTGGCCATCTTTGTTTACATAGAGTTATATAGTAAAAACTTGTAGCGACTACTCCTCTGAAACTACTTGGCGGATTTTCATGAAACATACCAGGAATGTTGCTCTTGATGTCTAATTGATCCTAGCAAAATTTCAGGTCAGCCCAAAATTCAAGATGGCCGCCACAGCTAAAAATAGATTTTTAAAAGATAAGTTTGTAGCGACAACTTCTTGAAAACTATAAGTGATATTCATATGGGACTTTTTCTAAAATGATCAGCATGACATGATGTTGATCCTAGTCGAACATTATTTTGATTCGACGTTAAACATGGCTGCCAGTGGCCATTTTTGTTTACATTAGAGTTATATAGTAAAAACTTGTAGCGACTACTCCTCTGAAACTACTTGATGGATATTCATGAAACTTTACAGAAATGTTGCCCATGAAGTCTAGTTGATCCTAGCAAAAATTCATGTTGATGTGAAATCCAAGATGGCCGCCAAAGCTAAAAATAGATTTTTAGCTCTACTGATCAGAGATCAGCAGAGCTTATGCCGTGGTGCGGCGTCCGTCGTCCGTCTGTCCGTCCGTCTGTCCGTCTGTCCGTCCGTCCGTTAACTTTTATTTGTAGCAACTACTCCTCTGAAACTACTGGATGGATATTCATAAAACTTTACAGAAATGTTGCCCATGAAGTCTAGTTGATCCTAGCAAAAATTCATGTTGATGTGAAATCCAAGATGGCCGCCAAAGCTAAAAATAGATTTTTTAAATTCAAGTTTGTAGCGACTACTTCTTGAAAACTATAAGTGATATTGATATGGGACTTTTTCTAAAATGATCAGCATGACATGATGTTGGTCCTTGTCGAAAATCGTTTTGATTTGACGTTAAAAATGGCTGCCAGCGGCCATCTTTGTTTACATAGAGTTATATTATGAAAACTTGTAGCGACTACTCCTCTGAAACTACTTGATGGATTTTCATGAAACTTCACAGGAATGTTGCTCTTGATGTCTAAATGATCCTAGCAAAATTTCAGGTCGGCCGGAAATTCAAGATGGCCGCCACGGCTAAAAATAAATTTTCAAAATACAAGTTTGTAGCGACTACTTCTTGAAAACTATAAGTGATATTGATATGGGATTTTTCTAAAATGATCAGCATGACATGATGTTGGTCCTTATCAAAAATCGTTTTGATTCGACGTTAAACGTGGCTGCCAGCGGCCATCTTTGTTTACATAGAGTTATATAGTAAAAACTTGTAGCGACTACTCCTCTGAAACTACTTGGCGGATTTTCATGAAACTTTACAGGAATGTTGCTCTTAATGTCTAATTGATCCTAGCAAAATTTCAGATCGGCCAGAAATTCAAGATGGCTGCCACAGTTAAAAATAGATTTTTAAAAAATAAGTTTGTAGCGACTACTTCTTGAAAACTATAAGTGATATTGATATGGGACTTTTTCTAAAATGATCAGCATGACATGATGGTTATCCGAGTCGAACATTATTTTGATTCGACATTAAACATGGCTGCCAGTGGCCATCTTTGTTTACATAGAGTTATATAATGAAAACTTGTAGCGACTACTCCTCTGAAACTACTTGACGGATTTTCATGAAACTTCACAGAAATGTTGCTCTTGATGTCTAATTGATCCTAGCAAAATTTCAGGTCGGCCGGAAATTTAAGATGGCCGCCATGGCTAAAAATAGATTTTCAAAATACAAGTTTGTAGCGACTACTTCTTGAAAACTATAAGTGATATTGATATGGGACTTTTTCTAAAGACATGATGTTGGTCCTTGTCGAAAATCGTTTTAATTCGACGTTAAACATGGCTGCCAGCGGCCATCTTTGTTTACATAGAGTTATATAATGAAAACTTGTAGCGACTACTTCTCTGAAACTACTTGACGGATTTTCATGAAATTTCACACGAATGTTGCTCTTGATGTCTAATTGATCCTAGTAAAATTTCAGGTCGGCCGGAAATTCAAGATGGCCGCCACTGCTAAAAATAGATTTTTAAAAAATAAGTTTGTAGCGACTACTTCTTGAAAACTATAAGAGATATTGATATGGGACTTTTTCTAAAATGATCAGCATGACATGATGTTGGTCCTTGTCGAAAATCGTTTTGATTCGACGTTAAACATGGCTGCCAGTGGCCATCTTTGTTTACATAGAGTTATATAATGAAAACTTGTAGCGACTACTCCTCTGAAACTACTTTACGGATTTTCATAAAACTTCACAGGAATGTTGCTCTTGATGTCTTATTGATCCTAGCAAAATTTCAGGTCGGCCGGAAAATCAAGATGGCCGCCACGGCTAAAAATAGATTAAAAAAAAATAAGATTGTAGCGACGACTTCTTGAAAACTTTAAGAGATATTGATATGGGACTTTTTCTAAAATGATCAGCATGACATGATGGTTATCCGAGTTGAACATTATTTTGATTCGACGTTAAACATGGCTGCCAGTGGCCATCTTTGTTTACATAGAGTTATATAATGAAAACTTGTAGCGACTACTCCTCTGAAAGTACTTGACGGATTTTCATGAAACTTCACAGAAATGTTGCTCTTGATGTCTCATTGATCCTAGCAAAATTTCAGGTCGGCCGGAAATTCAAGATGGCCGCCACAGCTAAAAATAGATTTTCAAAAATCAAGTTTGTAGTCACTACTTCCTGAAATCAAAATCAATCAGTAGAGCTTCAAGGTCATTGACCTCTTGTTAAAATACAAGTTTGTAGCGACTACTTATTGAAAACTATAAGTGATATTAATATGGGACTTTTTCTAAAATGATCAGCATGACATGATGTTGGTCGTTGTCAAAAATTATTTTGATTTGACATTAAACATGGCCTCCAGCCGCCATCTTTGTTTACATAGAGTTATATAATGAAAACTTGTAGCGACTACTCCTATGAAACTACTTGATGGCTTTTCATGAAACTTCACAGGAATGTTGACCTTGCTATCAAAAATCTATCAGTAGAGCTTCAAGGTCATTGACCTCTTGCTGTTTATATCATTTTGTAAAATCGGCGCACTTAGGATAAAATTATGTTGTATATAATCTAAAATTGGAGACAGTAAATAAACGGGATTTGTTAAACCTTATAGAGATTGTGTTGACATACAATCAGTCCTGTATATCGGAGTCTATGCTAGAGCATGTTAACAAACCATAGGAATCTGTGTGTTAGTAAGAGTAAGGCAGGTTCTGGGATTCCTATGTATCCTTCCCGTCTCGCCTCTCATGGCGTATCCTTCCCCTGTCTCGCCTCTCATGGCTGCAGGTTCTGGGATTCCTGCGTATCCTTCCCCTGTCTCGCCTCTCATGGCTGCAGGTTCTGGGATTCCTGCATATCCTTCCCCTGTCTCCCCTGTCATGGCTGCAGGTTTTGGGATTCCTGCATATCCTTCCACTGTCTCGCCTCTCATGGCTGCAGGTTCTGGGACTCCTGCATATCCTTCCCCTGTATCGCCTCTCCTGGCTGCAGGTTCTGGGATTCCTGCATATCCTTCCACTGTCTCGCCTCTCATGGCTGCAGGTTCTGGGACTCCTGCATATCCTTCCACTGTCTCGCCTCTCATAGCTGCAGGTTCTGGGACTCCTGCATATCCTTCCCCTGTATCGCCTCTCATGGCTGCAGGTTCGAATCCCACTGGGAGCTCATCTTGTAATTGAGAAAGTGTCATCCTTATGGATGGCAGGAGGTGTACAGTACTGGTTCTATCCAGGAATAAGTGGGTAGTCTGTCTCCACTACAAAAAAACAAGACCGTCATACATAGCCTAAAATGTGCTGGAAAATGATGTTAAACACCAAGCAAAACCATGTCTGAGGCAGCTCTAAATAACTATATGGTGTTGATGAACCAATAGACAACATTCTAATAAATAAAATTTACATACAATATTTTTTTCAATTAAATTGAATTATCTGTAGTAGACCAGAATTGCTATTCAAAAATGAAAACATGTGTTAACAAGGTAGTTGTTTTTATTAAAAAAAAGTCCTTCACTGTGACAGATATTAACCAGTTGAAGCAGGAGACCAGTGCGCTGGAAGAACTCAGTCGACAGCTGTTTCTAGAGGCTGCTGACTTGCATAACACCCAGGTATACTTACTTTCTGGTTATACTGTTACAATGTCTTTCAAGTATAGTGTTCGGCAGTATGTGTTATGCTTCCCAATTTTTATACCCCCCTCCAACGAAGTTGAAGGAGGGGTATACTGGTTTGAGCTTGTCAATTCGTCGGTAGACCAAAATCTTTTGTGCCTTACTCCTTATTCATTATTTGATGGATTGTTTTAATATTTGGCTTGCTGATTAAGTACGATGTAAAGATGTCAGGAAAGACAAATATTTTTGATTTGATCAGTTTTACACGAGTTATGGCCCTTTGATTTTTTAATCTATATATATTATATAGGCTCCAAAATCTTGTGTGTTTACTTCCTCATACATCTTTAGGTGGATTGTTTTAATATTGTACATGCTGATTAAGTATGATGTGAAGATGTTGGCGAAGAAGATTTTGAGTTGATCATTTTTACACGGGTTAAGGCCCTTTGGTTTTCTTACGTATAATATATATAGAGAAATATTGTGTGTCTAACTTTTCATTCATTATTTGATGGATTGTTTTAATATTTGGCATGCTTATTAAGTATGATTTGAAGATGTTAGTGAAGAAAAATATTTGACCCTGTGTAGTTTTAGGCCAGTGGGAAACCTTTACTACCCATTCATTGGCCTATGGTTTGTTTTTGTAAATTTCTGATGATTCAGTTTCAAGTGAATGTGATCATAAAGAAAAAACGTATTGGTGCAATAAAGTGAAGGGGTGAAAGGGGCAGAGGTGGGAGGTATGTTTGTCTGCCTTAAGTGACAGTTCTAGTTTTTGCTGCTTTGTCCATCCTTGCGTCCATCTCGATACTTGTCTGGGGCATAACTTTAAATTACTAATGGGCCTGAAATGAAACTCCACACAATCATATGGGAAATGAGGGGAAGTGCTGAGTGTAAGAACCATAACTCTTATCTTTCATTCAAATTAGGCCCCGTTTGGTTCCGGGGCAAAGAATAGGGCCACTGCAGATCCCGTTGGAGGGGTGGGTATAGAGGGGTAGAACTTCTCAAATTCATGATCATTTTATCATTTTTTGTTCATGCTCATTAAAGGTCTTCATCTTGACCCCTGCATTGTTTTAGGTGCTATCTCGCTCAAATCACTAGAGCAATGGCAGAAAAACAATGAACGTGACTCCAGCATAAATGGAGTGTCTACATTAGAATTTGCAGCAACTCTGCAGTTCTGCAGTTGAGAAGGTTCTAGACCCATTCTCCATATTTTATCTCGATGTACATGGAGGATGAGCCTGGCATGTTCATTCCTGTTAGGCGCCATATAATCTTTCATGTGTTGGTGCGCCGTAAAACCCAATTCAATTAAATACAATCAAATTAGACTAATTGCCCTTTGTAATATGCTGATAACTCTCCATAGCACAACTTGAAAACTACCGATGGGACTGGAGGATGTGCAGAGCTTAAATACCCTAACGCTTAGTCTAACTTTAGCTTGAGTAAAACAATCTCACTTCAAACCAACAAATGTCATGTGTCATTTCTTTGACCATAAAAGTTATGTTATTGTCTATATTTTCAGGAACGGATGGAATTTTCGAAAACATTTAAAGGAAAATATTTCAACTTCCTGGGCTACTTTTTTTCAGGGTATTGTGTGTGGAAAATATTTATAGTAGGTGTTTTATTGCATTATTTTCCTTGACATTCACTCTTGATTGAACAAAACAATATATGTGATTTGACAGCTTTAAAGTGGGACGTTCATGTACCATTGACACTTTTTGAAGTTAAATTTGTTTTGTCAGTATTTCAGTAACATACATATACAAATTTACAAAGCAATTAGCTTTTTATGAGAAACTAACTCGCCAAAAAAAGGCAAAACTACACTACAAAACTATTTATCGAAACTCTGTCCAGGTGTTTAGGTCATATAATAATGTATATGTTCCAATTAAACATATAGTTTATGCACAGGTTCTTAAAATACCTGTGATTGAATATTGGTAAATTTATGAAGCTGCAGTTTTGGGGTTTGGTCTGGCTGGTTAAAACCTTTTGTATAGTGTCTGTAGAATTCGGATTCTCAAAATATACAAGTTATATATACCTCATAGTCGGTAGGTTTAGAAGTGGTGTACAACAGTTGTAAAATGTGCCTGCTGATGACAGGATAGGGACTTGAAACAGTTAACATAACTACACTACTGTAATACACTACTATCCTACATTCATACACAACTGTCCTAAATTATTACACAACTATTCTACATTAATACACAACTGTCCTATATTATTACACCACTACTCTACATTAATACACAACTATTCTACATTAATACACAACTTTTCTACATTAATACACAACTGTCCTATATTATTACACCACTACTCTACATTAATACACAACTATTCTACATTAATACACAACTTTTCTACATTAATACACAATTTTTCTACATTAATACACCACTATTCTACATTAATACACAACTATTCTACATTAATACACAACTTTTCTACATTAATACACAATTTTTCTACATTAATACACAATTTTTCTACATTAATACACAACTATTCTACATTAATACACAATTTTTCTACATTAATACACAACTTTTCTACAATAATACACAACTTTTCTACTTTTCAGTCCAGCGTTAATATAATATTTGATCGTGTGGGTAAAGTGGACCCAGTAACGAGGGGTATTGAAATTGCTGTCAATTATTTAGGAATACAGTTTGATGTAAGTATGTCTTTACCTCTTAAAAATATATTACATTGTATGGCCCTCTCAAATATGTATCGGTATGTATCGGTAGTATGAGGTTACAAATGCAGTTATAATGGGAACAGCAGTTGGTTCGTGCCCTTGTCAAAATTGTCTCCCTTACCTAACTCAGAGATATGACCCATTTCAGACAGGTGGCTTACTTGGACTTTATGATTTTAATCCTATATTTGACATGCAAATTGTTGGTCTTTTTGTAACAGAAAAAAGTTATTAAAGTTGATTCCAATGAATTAATCTGTTATCAAAATGTTGTTTTCAGCTCTACTGATCAGAGATCAAAACATCCTAACAAATATAATACATACGGCACATATTGACCCCAATATGTTTCTACCTTACGATACAATACATTGACCTACTTTTTGGACTTTTAACCTTACAGCCTTTGAACTTCATACATATACACGTTTTACATTCCTGTCAAAAGTAGGGCAGTTATTAGCCTCATGTTGGACCATTTATTCATTTGAGTTAATAGAAATGTTGACATATCCATTTTGCTCAGTTTCTTAGATATTTCCTCCACACATTTTAAATGGACTCATGGCATTCTTGATATTTTTTAAATTGGCGGCATATCGTTAGTTTTTCTACATAACTTCCATTTGTTCAGTCGTTAATATTAATTATAAGAACAGTGTAAAGCAAATTGGTTTTGCATATTTCTAACTGTTCATTGTAAACCAATAAAATATTTAAACCTAAGGTAGAACAACGAAGAAAAATTGAAAACTCAAATTTTAATTAATATACGCAAGCAGGATTCAAAATAAAATGATACTGGATTAATAAATTGAGATGCTAATTTTCATGCTCGATTAACATTTCAAGATTGCTGCGTGTCCCTTTAAAGCACACTGTACAAGGGAATGTATCATTATGCGAGAGGTTGCCTTGTTCAATTGCAGGTGAAGTTTTGGTCGCAGCAGATCTCGTTCATATTGATTGGAATAATTATAGTGACCTCAATTAGAGGTCTCCTCATCACATTGACAAGGGTAAATATTTCTTTTGTTGTGTTGTCTGCATGGCGTGGCAGACACTTAGGGATCGCATTGTCCGTCATCTGTCACTCTTAACCAGCAACCTATTCTTGGCCATAACTTGAAATGTATTTGATCTCTGTTCATAAAACTTCACAAACATCATCTTACCTCAAGGAATGTTGTTACACATGTCCAATAACTCTGACTTCCACTTTGGCAGAGTTATGCCCTTTCTCATAAAACGTTAACCTGCAACCTAAACAGCCTCATAACAGCACACGGCAGGCGACACAAGTGTTCTTGGAACACCTTCTAGTTTAAATAAATAATTCAGTATCAAGCCTAGTTGTGCAAATCATTGCCGTGTTCTGATCAAATTATTTTTGGCGCAGGTTTGGCCCCTGATACACAAACTTTGTCCGGACTAGTTCTCCTCTCCTAAACCACTGGCTTAATTTCAGCGAAAAACTTTATAGGGATGGTCAGTATCAAGCCTGGTTGCACATATTATCGCCATGTTCCGGTTGAAGGATATTTGGAAGAGATATATCCGTTAAACAGAAACTTTGGTTGGACTAGTTCCCCTGAATCCCTGGCTGGAGTTCAGTGAAACTTGGCAGGTTTGATCAGTGCCAAGACGTTGCACATATGGGTGTCGTGTTTCGTATGAATGATTTTTCGCTATAATGCTGCTGATAATGCTGAAATTCATTACTTAAGCTTGTTTCGTCGATGTTCAGGACATAGTCACTAAGCACATTCATTTTCAGTGATGTAGTATAAATTGATCTACATACGCTTGTGTTATTGGGTGAATTTATTTGATGTTTTTATAGAATTCCCTGCTTTATTTCACCGTTTTTTCTGTATTTTATGTCGTTACACATTTCTGGTAACTCTTAATTCCATTGTGTCAAGAGTTATGCCCCTTTTCATTAAACATTTTCGTGCAACCGTACACAGCTGATAACTTGGCAAAATATTGACCTATGGTCATGCAACTTTATACAGTTCTTCCTTATCAATCATTAATAAACCCTATTTTAATTTGTGAAACTAACGTTCTTTACAGTACTTCGCACCCAAACCGTATTCATAACTGGAAAAGTAATGATTTGTTTTTTGGGAAACTCCACACTCACACGTTTATCTTCATCCAAATGATCTATCCGCCGTTATAAAGACCCATAAGTAGGTCAACAGTCAAGGTCAGTGATAATCACAAGGCAGGTGACACAAATGTTCTTAGGAACACCCCTCTATTCCATGTAGGGACCTATTAGAGAACGAAAAATAATTACCTAATCACTTAAAAGGAAAACAAAACAGGCTGTTCAATAAGTTTCTTCACATATTTAAACCCTCAAGACCTCACACAACAGTTGGCAATATAGTGTTTTTAGTCAGTTATAGATTTGTTGAATTGTTTTCTTGTTTCAGTTTTTCTATGCAATAGCCAGTAGTAAATCCTCCAACATTATCGTGTTATGCCTCGCTCAGATTATGGTAAGTGCATTATTGTGTTATGCCTCGATCAGATAATGGTAAATATATTATTGTCTCGCTCAGATATGGTAAGTTTATTATTGTGTTATGCCTAGATCAGATAATGGTAAGTAAATTATTGTCTCACTCAGATACAGTAAGTTTATTATTGTATTATGCCTCGATCAGATAATGGTGAATGTAATATTGTCTCGCTCAGATACGGTAAGTTTATTATTGTGTTATGCCTCGCTCAGATATGGTAAGTGTAATACTCAGATGAAGTATATTATTGATCCAAACTAAAAACTTGATGATCAGCATCACAATTATGGAAGTATATATCTTCAGACTTGCTTCATTTACAACAACCTCTAAAAAGACAATACCTATCTAAAATATTTTTAAAACGAGTGGCAACAATATACGTCAGTCATACGTGGAATTCTTATTTATATGACAATGTACGATGTCATCGCACTTGGCCTAGATATTATGCACATACACATTGTCTGGAAGTTTCATCAAGATTGGATTATATATGTTCAAGTTATTGAGCGGACACTGCAAAAATCGTCAATTTTCATATATCAAAGGGCCATAACTCTGGTATTACAGTTGTGATCAGGATGGTTATCAAAATTCGCCAATATATTGTTGCCATAAAATTTGTCCCCAAATTTCATGAAGATTGGATTTTAATTGTTAAAGTTATTGAGAGGAAACTGCAAAAATCATCATTTTTCAATCAAAGGGCCATTACTCCAGAATTATAGGTGTGATCTGGCTTTTTATCGAACTTGGCTGAAATAATGCTGTATGCATTCCCAAAAATAGTTTTATGATCAGTCTAAATCTTAAGATAAAAAAAACACACCATATGTATGGAAGATATTCAGGACTGTTTGTGGCCAATGAAATTCAATTATAGTAGATATAAACGTCTTACAGGAGTTGTAGCATTCAAGAACAATAATTTCAAAGACGAATAAAATGCAAGAATATAACATCATAAACAATAAAACAGATAAAACGTAGGAATGTCAGCTTTGTTGCCACCATATTGTCTATAGAAATATCTAATGCATTTTTTCTTGTTTTCAGGGCATGTACTTTGTGTCGTCTGTGTTATTAATACGAATGAATATGCCGTTACAATATAGGTAAGTCAGGGACCATAATCGACATTGATTATCAAGTCAGTGGAAAGGGAGAAAGACATTGCATAGAGTGGGTGCGTTCAGGGTTCTCCCATCGATTACCGAAAGCACTCCCTAACCATCGACTACCATCGGTCACCGTCGTTAGCTGTTGGTTCGCTGATAGGTAGAACGTTGGTAACCAATCTTCCTGCGACTCTACACCTGAGATAGTATCGGTGGCCTCGGTACCAAATGTTATCATTGGTGGCCATTAGTAATCCAAAGTTAACCAACGTGTTTGCCGATGGGAAAACCCTGAACGCATCCACTGTTAAGTCGAACTGAACTGAACTGAATGTTATTTAACGGCCCATCAACACAGTATAGGTTATTTAGAGCCGCCCCAGAGAGAGGGGAAGGATACATAGGAATCCGGGAACCTGCCCTACTCTTATTATCGAATAGATTCCTATGGTTCTTTAACGTGCTCGGAGGATAGACCGATACACGGGACCGTCCGGTTTACGTCCCCATCCGACGGTCGAGGAAGATAACCAGTTCGCAGACAGATTGCTATATAAATCACAATTAATATGAACGTTACCTTTGTTCACATAAAGTAAAAAAATCACAAGTCATGTGACCATTTCCTTTGCTCAGATCATAGAAATCAAAGGTCATGTGACCATTTCCTTTGCTCACATCACAAGAACAGATATGCAAGTATTAAAAATATGTTACGGGACGCGAGGGGACAAAAATGTGTTATGTGAAAGCGGGGTGTATAACAAGCAGTGTAGATGTTCATCTACATTACATGGACATAAATGACTTTTTTTCTTTTTTTCAGAACTATAATAACAGAGGTACTGGGAGATCTCCAGTTCAATTTTTATCATCGATGGTTCGACGTTATATTCCTCGTCAGTGCGTTATCCAGCATTGGGTTCTTATACATTGCACACAAACAAGCTTCTGACAACTTTAAGGAGTGAAGAGTTACCTTTTGTTGACAGTGTTATAGGTGCTGTGAATGGTGCATTTGATCTTCATCTTGGAATATCTATTAAAATACAAAAATTGCTGACCCTATATGCATTGGAACACAACTTTTCAAGAGTGATTGAATTTCATGGAAGTGCTTCAAACAACAGCTTATATATAAAAATTGCCAGAAGACCAAAACAAATTAAAACGTGACAAGTAACGACCATATTGAGAAGTGTCATTGTGAATTTGAAATTTGGGCTTAATTGTGGTGAATTTATATCATATTTAAAACGGGATATTCAAGACAGCCTACAAAACTTTAAAGAAGTTCTGTAAAGGTGCAATAATAATGGCTTTGCCTACACAATGGCAAGACCATAGGGATTTATATATTGCCTTGCATTGTTATAATTGCCTGGAAATACAATTTGACTTGGAATGTGTAACCTTTTCATGTAACTATTTTGGGTTTATTATTGTGCGAGGTTCATTATTTGGCATGGTTGGGTTGAATTTTATGAGGTCCGTTTGACATGTTTAGAATGTGCCATTGATAATCATACCTTGAATATCCGAATTTATGTCGGAGACAATTATTTAACACATAATGCATTTTACATATAGGACAGCAGCTATGAAGAGAAATTTTCACCATTCGGAAACCAGAAAGGAGACAAACTGCAGTTCCTTATTGGTGAAGAAGTGTCTTTATAGTCTCTATCCGACTAGTGTCTACCACAGGTTTATAGATAGCCTCTATCCGACTAGTGTCTACCACAGGTTTATAGATAGCCTCTATCCGACTAGTGTCTACCACAGGTTTATAGATAGCCTCTATCCGACTAGTGTCTACCACAGGTTTATAGATAGCCTCTATCCGACTAGTGTCTACCACAGGTTTATAGATAGCCTCTATCCGACTAGTGTCTACCACAGGTTTATAGATAGTCTCTATAGATAGTCTCTATATAGATCATGCTATTAATAATAAAAGAGTGCTGGTAGTAAAATGTTCATGAATAAGTGCATGTATTTAAAAATCGGAGGCAACAGATTGATTAAAAAAGTGGGGTAAACACGAATATCCAAATATATGCCATGTTCAGTTTGGCTGTATAAAACGTGTTTAACTGTTATTCAGTTACCTTGATCTACAGTATGAGGTGCTTGTTTGAGCCAAAGGTTTTGCATCATTTGCAGACATGCACATTAAAGACATGGTAATAAAAACAAGTTTTGAAAAATTGTAGTGGAACACATGTTTTTTTTACAGCCATAAGGGCCATAATCCTTATATCTGGGAAGGAATAACATTTAAAAACCACAATCAAATAACAGGGTGTTTTTATTTAGATATGTCCATTAATACCATGCATTAATACATGCACTTTTAATAATAATCACAAAACTCACATCCTGGGAGTGTAAACAATTCTGTATTTTAATAAGCTACTAGAACTGCCACTACGTCAGACGACGTGCCACTGCCCCCATCTGCTTCCAGGGAAAGAACAGGGCCACTGCTTATCCAGAAGGGGGCATCATCCCTGTATTCTAGTACTACTTGAGTGGTGGCAGAAAACAGTGATCATGACTCGAGTGAAAAAATGGAGTGTTTACAACAGAAATTGCAGTAACTTTGCAGTTCTGCAGGTGAGAAGTAAAACTAAATTCAAATCATCAATGACATCACATGAAAGGACTTTTTCTGATGCTAGTTGGGTGGTATTGCGAGTTATGTGATAACTAGAATTTCACATCCATGCTTATTTATTATTAATCTTGTGGCAAATATAGGATGCTTGACAAGCCCTCCCATCATACAGCTTTTCCTAACTCATTTAATAAAAACACTTTTGTAAGATAGGCATTTCATCCCACCATTCCTATGGATGGCCGGATGTATACAGTACTGGTTCTACCCTGGAAAAATGGGGTTGCACCCTACCACAACACATCATATAAGGCCTAACATTTGCTAAAAACATAGTTAAAAAAACATTTCATCCATACAATTTACATATTTATTGCAATCCATGATTAGCTTCTTAAGACTTGCAAGCCGAAAAAACACATTTTATGGATATATAAAAAAATTGTGTTTACTTGTGAACTATTTGCTATTAAATCTACAATATGTATTTATTTTTTACTTGTTCTTACAGACTGCTGCAAAGATTTTTTTCCAACTGTTTTATTTGCACAATTTCTCCCCTTGTGTTGCCACTGGAGTAGTGGCAGACTTGGCCAAGTGGCTTGTGCATGTTGTAAGGGGAAACTAAATGGAGTAGCGTCTCCGGGGCCGAATGGTTAACGTTACCATTGTAAACGTAAACCTTCGGCTCTGACCGCTGCGAATTTGAATCCCACTGGGAGCTCGACTTGTGTCGATTCTTACGTATGGCAGGAGGTGTACAGTACTGGCTCTACCCAGGAAAAGTGGGTGGTCTGCCTTCACCATAAAAAAACGACCGTCATATATAACCTTACGTGTTGAAAATGACGTAAACACCATACAAAACTAAATGGAGTGTTAAGGACGTAATGTACTGCAGTTCTCCAGTTGTTAATGTTCTTGGTCAATTCTGAATAGTTTTAAGCATGTGAGGTTTGCTCAAAATCGTTTAATTGGTTTATTATGTCTCCACCACTTTGTGGAGGGGAGACATCTTGTTTTGTGCTGTCCGTCTGTCTGTCTGTCACAAACTTTGTCTGGACTAGTTCTCCTGAGCCCATGGCCAGATTTCAGCGGAACTTCAGAGATCGGTTACAAGCCTAGTTGTGCATATTGTCGACGTGTTCCGATTGAATGATTTTTGGCGGAGTTTTGGTCCTCTAAAGGTTTTAATACACACTTTGTCCGGACTAATTCTCCTGAACCCGTGGCCGTGGCCGGATTTCAACAAAACTTTGTAGGGATGATCAGTACCAAGCCTAGTTGTGCACATCATTGCCTTGTTCCGGTTGAATATTTTTTGGCGGTGTTATGGCCCTTTAAATGTTTTAATATACAAACTTTGTCCGGACTAATTCTCCTGAACCCGTCCGGATTTCATCGAAACTTTGCAGGGATGATCAGTACCAAGCCTAGTTGTGCATATTAATGCCGTGATCAAGTTGAATATTTTTTGGTGGAGTTATGGCCCTTTAAAGGTTTTAATATACAAACTTTGTCCGGACTAGTTCTGAACCCCTGGCCAGATTTCAACGGAACTTTTCAGGGATGATTGATACCAAGCCTATTTGCTCATATCATCACCATGTTCTGATTGAATATTTTTTGGCGGAGTCGTGGCCCTTTAAAGGTTTTAATATACATAATTTGTCGGACTAGTTCTCCCGATACCCTGGCCGGATTACAACAAAACTTGGCAAGGGTGATCAGCACCAAGCCTAGTTGTG
The DNA here is from genome assembly GCA_037043455.1 of Cyrtodaria siliqua. NCBI lineage: Eukaryota > Metazoa > Mollusca > Bivalvia > Adapedonta > Hiatellidae > Cyrtodaria > Cyrtodaria siliqua. Next base: position 63,776 of record JAWPHD010010431.1, on the reverse strand, counting down.
CATATCATCTCCCGTGTTCCGGTTGAAAGATTTTTGGCCCTTAAAACGTTTAAATACACAAACTTTGTAGGGACTAGTTCTCCTGAACCCCTGGCTGGATTTTGATGAAACTTGGGAGACATCTGCTTTTACTAAACCTCTAGTGAGTTGTTTTAAATAAGCAGAAGTTAACGGATGGACATGTGACCCGAAAAGCACTACCCAAGGTAGATTGTGATTAAGTTCCAATAAAATCTATTATCAAATCAGTAACAGATGTGACATTTTTATGAAATTGCTAACAGAACGCATAAAATACCATCTGTAAGCTTCTCTGAACTTTGACCCATAGATTTAATAATATTCTCTTTAGCCGACACAGTCCACATCTTATTTTCTCCCTGAATCGTCAGCTTTATAGGAGAATCATAAAGGTAGAAACCAGTTTTCAGGGACCATGCACAATCAAATTGTGTATATAGAGTTATATCGTCAAGAACCTGAAATGTGCCTGCGGTCATGACTGCACTGTAAGCTGTCGGCTGAAATAAGACCATAATTCTGCCCAAACTCAGTGGACCGGACCAGCACAATACGTGCAACTAGATTTCATACCGATACTTTCTGCTAAGTATTGTCAAAATCTGTTGAGAAGTTAGGTGTCGTGTGACGTACGGTCAACAGTGTAAATGGAGGGACAAGGGAACCAATATATGCACCCTCGCCCCCATAAATGGCAGGTGGCATAAAAAATTTAATCTCATTATCTGTGTCACTACCATTCATATTCTGCATATATTATAAGAGCACATTATGGACAGGAAAATCAAGTACAAACTCAATGAATGGAAGAAATATCATCACATACCGCCATATGTCTGTTAAAGCTTAAAATAGTTCAATGAAATTCTTAACTCCCGAGTAAAGGGAACAAAAGACATATTAAAACAAATTCAAAGTTTTAAATACTTTATTTGAGTAAAATGAATAAAGTCAACTTGCAATGAGACCTAAAGTTAACAAAATGTATGAAGTAGGAGTGTGTACAACTAACAGTGATTGAAATACAGAGATACAGGTATGCAATGACTGGAAAGTCAATTGTAAACCTGAACTAGAACTGCCAAGGAATATATAGAGTGGACACGGGAATCTCGAAGTTAAATTCCCCGATATTTCCCAGAATTTTCCCTGACCCAGAATATTTCTGATAAAGGCCGCATATTCACCACCAAATATCATATATGAGCATATAGATGTTTTTCGCATTTTTGAATGTTTATATCATATGAAATGTTTATAATCGATGTATAAATATGGAAGTCATTTGCATAGAAAGAAGTATTTTTTTATCATTTAACTTTTCTTTTTTTCTACCGAAAGGGTGTCAATTACATGTTCAGCATTATTTTTTGTTCTGTGTAAGGCAGTGCAGAAATAAAATTCCCCGACTTTCCCCTGATTTTTGCATTTTTTTCAAATTCTCTATTTCTCCCTGCAGGGAATTTTGGTCTGCCATTTTCCTGTTGGCCACCCTGAATATAACAATTACAGCCCCTTGAATATCTCTTCCAGGGGAGCAAGTGTAGGTTAGGTGATCTTGAAGTCTTCAGAAAATAACATGCATGATGTGGAGCCGATGTGTCTTCCTATCTAAGGCACACCAAAATACCATCCAACTTATTTAGACCGCAAGCTTGTTCATCATTGTGTTAAATTGAAGCGTAAGGCAAAAACATGTTTCTCATGCAAGCACTTGCAATGTTGCCTTCAAACTAAGACACAAATCTGAGTGAATAAGAATAGAGGAAATTGCGCTTGCTGATAAGCTTAAATTTACAAAAACTTTAAATTGTGGTCTAAAAATGAATATAGCACTGAAGTACTGATTTCTCTAAAAGACAAAACAGTAAAGGTTGTTTGAGAACAATTTCATAGCTTTCATGTTTTAATGTATGATTGGGATGGAAGGAGGAACGGTGATGAGCAAAGAATTGGAGATAGACAATTCCTGGAAATTCTCGATCCCCATCCATTTCAAACGCATGCCATTCAGTTTACAATTCCCAAGGGGGAATTCTACCTCCTTTTGGGAACAACATTTGGCTATTTCACTTGCCTTAGTCAACCGGGGCCATACTGTAGAGGCTGATTGTCCTTGCATCTTATCATGTTATGCAACATACTTTTACATATTTTAGCCCCGTGTGGTTCCGGGGGGCCCCTGTTTGTTTATGGGGCAAAGAATAGAGCCACTGCAGATCCCGTCGTCGGAGAAGGCAGAGGGGTAGAACCCCCCAAATTCATGTTCATTTTATCTTTTTTGTTTCATGCTCATTAAAGGTCTTCATAATGACCCCTGCATTGTTTCAGGTGCCATCTCGCTCATATCACTAGAGCATTGGCAGAAAAACTATAACGTGGCTCCAGCGTAAATGGTGTCTACAATAGAATTTGCAGCAACTCTGCAGTTCTGGGTGAGAAGGTTCTAGGCCCGTTCTCCATATTTTATCTCGATGTACATGGAGGACGTCATTTCTGTTAGGCGCCATATAACCTTTCATGTGTTGGTGTGCGCCTTAAATCCCAATTTAGATATTTTGCAATCTTGCCATATATAATTAACACGTGCATGTAGTCTCATATGAAATCAAATGATTCTCATATGCTTCTTTATATAAAAGGAGCCACATATAATGCTCTTTAGGAGTATTTAGGAGTGTTGCAAAATTGGTAGTGTACGTCTGAGTATAATCGGCCATTAGCGGTGACAGTTGCAAGGCTAGTTCCCATTATAGGAGTTCTACATCCTGCCGGCTATTTCTTTGGCACCACTTTCAGTTTTAAACTTCAGCTTATTAATTCACATAAATGGATTAATTGACAAACAATTCATATTCTGCTAGATATTTGCCCTAGTTCCTTCTAGGAATCAAGGTCTAGGAGACTGACAGGCAGGCAGAATGGATTCAGCGAGTACAATTTCGGTTTCTTTTCTCCCCAAGATGTGGGTCTTGACGTTCTCTCCGTTTGAATGCTTTCATATTTCCTCTTTTGTGATGCTCGTCTTTCCTCCAGAGCCGCCAATTCCTTTGTTGAAAGGGTCAGTTTCGGGCTAATGTACCTGACACCTCCTGTAGCTTGAGAACTATCCTTTTGACTGAACTGTCCTAACTGAGATGTAGTCACATTGTACACAATGTCGCTGTCCTTTTCTATCACTATCTCTTCCGAATCATTTAGAGACACATACTTTCCATCTTTTCTGTCTTTTTTCGACAACTTTCTCCTCGAGGCGAGGTTAATAATTTTGCAGTGTTTCGGCGGCATGACCATGACTATTTCCGTGGTAGGGGTCTCGGGTTTCTCGTCTTTCTTCCTCCGACCTGGTTTGTGACGCCTGACAGTTTGTGTTCCTGATGAAGATGGCCGAGGTGCTGTAGGTGACAAATAATTATACGGCTGAGGTGCCGTGCCTGATGAATATGGCTGAGATACATAGGTAGACTTGCTGATCACTGGTTCTTCAACTGTATTTATAAAGAGACAACAGAAATTAATTGTGGCATGATCACTGTTTTATCAAACCAGGGTCTTTTCTCTCCAAAGTGGGAAGGGGCACGTGGCAAAACCCAGATTCATCATTCAAACAAACTTGGTAGAGGACAATAACCTTATAATGCTGCATGCAAAATATTAGGCCCTTTCAAGAGTTTCCTATAAAATGCTACGCAAATTCTAGGGTGGTGCCAAATCTGAACAAAGGGTCACCATTTCAACAAACTTGGTAGAAGACCGTAAGCTTTAATATGCTACATGCAAAATAGACCTTTTAAAGGTTTTCCTATGTAAAACTTTGGCAGACCTAAGGATTATCCATGTGAAGTCTGGTCAAAATCTATCAAGCTGTTTCTGAGAAGAAATTGTTTAAAGCAATTGTTAATGGACTAATAGCTCATTCGAGCATTTGGCACAGGTGAGCTGGAAAAAAGACGGATAATTCTGTTTAAAACATATCAGATCCAGTATCTATATATATGCACATGCCAAATGTCATGAACATATCTCAGGGTGGTAATCCACAATTAAATGTCATGAACATATCTCAGGTGATCCATCTGATCCATTTCTGCAAGACGGAAAAAGAAAATGGCCACCAGGTAGCCATCTTGGATCCGAGTGGGAAACAAGCACTCATGCAAAAGGGCCTTAATACCCTATTACATATGGCAAATGTCATAAAAAATTACAGATCTCGAGGCATTAAGTCAATTTCAGAACCCAGGTTTTGCAGATAGATTGATAGGGGTTAAGCAGTAGGGGATTAATTATATACCCTTACCTTCCTAGGGTAGCAGTAGGGGACTGATTATTTACCCTTACCTTTCCAGGGTAGCAGTAGGGGACTAATTATTTACCCTTACCTTTCCATGGTAGCAGTAGGGGACTGATTATTTACCCTTACCTTTCCAGGGTAGCAGTAGGGGACTAATTATTTACCCTTACCTTCCCAGGGTAGCAGTAGGGGACTAATTATTTACCCTTACCTTCCCAGGGTAGTAGCAGGGGACTAATTATTTTATATCCTTACCTTCCAAGGGTAGCAGTAGGGGACTAATTATTTTATATCCTTACCTTCCCAGGGTAGCAGTAGGGGAATGATTATTTTATATCCTTACCATCCCAGGGTAGCAGTAGGGGACTAATTATTTTATATCTTTAACTTCCCAGGGTAGCAGTAGGGGACTGATTATTTACCCTTACCTTCCCAGGGTAGCAGTAGGGGACTGATTATTTACCCTTACCTTCCCAGGGTAGCAGTAGGCGACTGATTATTTACCCTTACCTTCCCAGGGTAGCAGTAGGCGACTGATTATTTACCCTTACCTTCCCAGGGTAGCAGTAGGCGACTAATTATTTACCCTTACCTTTCCAGGGTAGCAGCAGGGGACTAATTATTTTATATCCTTACCTTCCCAGGGTAGCAGTAGGGGACTGATTATTTACCCTTACCTTTCCAGGGTAGCAGCAGGGGACTAATTATTTACCCTTACCTTTCCAGGGTAGCAGTAGGGGACTTATTATTTACCCTTACCTTTCCATGGTAGCAGTAGGGGACTGATTATTTACCCTTACCTTTCCAGGGTAGCAGTAGGGGACTAATTATTTACCCTTACCTTCCCAGGGTAGCAGTAGGGGACTAATTATTTACCCTTACCTTCCCAGGGTAGCAGCAGGGGACTAATTATTTTATATCCTTACCTTCCCAGGGTAGCAGTAGGGGACTGATTATTTACCCTTACCTTTCCAGGGTAGCAGTAGGGGACTAATTATTTACCCTTACCTTTCCATGGTAGCAGTAGGGGACTGATTATTTACCCTTACCTTTCCAGGGTAGCAGTAGGGGACTAATTATTTACCCTTACCTTCCCAGGGTAGCAGTAGGGGACTAATTATTTACCCTTACCTTCCCAGGGTAGCAGCAGGGGACTAATTATTTTATATCCTTACCTTCCCAGGGTAGCAGTAGGGGACTGATTATTTTATATCCTTACCATCCCAGGGTAGCAGTAGGGGACTGATTATTTACCCTTACCTTCCCAGGGTAGCAGTAGGGGACTAATTATTTTATATCTTTAACTTCCCAGGGTAGCAGTAGGGGACTGATTATTTACCCTTACCTTCCCAGGGTAGCAGTAGGGGACTAATTATTTACCCTTACCTTCCCAGGGTAGCAGTAAGGGAACGGATTATTTACCCTTACCTTCCCAGGGTAGCAGTAGGGGACTAATTATTTACCCTTACCTTCCCAGGGTAGCAGTAAGGGAACGGATTATTTACCCTTACCTTTCCAGGGTAGCAGTAGGGGACTAATTATTTACCCTTACCTTCCTCCGTTGGTGAAGGAGGTTTTTCAGTGGCAATTCTATGTCTCTCCAACTCCAAGTTAAGTTTGGAATCCTCCTTTTCTTCTTCCAGCTGGATGAACTCAGTAAAATCTTAAACAGATAATAAAAGAATAATTGATTCCAGCTCTACAAGGTAGGTTTAAATAGTATAAATATACCTTATAATAACCCCAACCCAAGGAACATGTTAATGGTAATTCACCAGAATGAAATAAGTGGTTTCGTCGGAGATGGCGTTTGAAAATTGCTTAAATTTGACCTAGTTTTAGCCATGGCTGCAATCTTGGATGACTGCCGGCCATGAAAAACACAAATCTGAGAGGGGCCCTCCCAAGTAACATTGTGATGAAGTTTCAAACAATCGTCTTCTCAGAAATAGCTTGGTCAATTTTGACCAAACTTCACATGGATGATCCTTATATGAATGTTTTCCAATTGTGTTAAATAAAATAAGTTAAACGTGATATCCAAGATGGCCGCCATAGAAAAATCTTTGAATTATTCTTGTACACTGGGAAGCTAGGTCAGTGGGTTCAAATCCCACTGGAGGTAAACTTTTTTCTTTTTTTTTAATTCTTCATTTTTTTTATTCATTTTTCCTGTTTAGATGCGTTTTTTCTTTTGTTAATTTTTCTAAAGTTTGTATATAAAAATTTTGCATAGGAAAACTTAAAAAATCTTCTTTTAAATTGTTAGCATGGAGTTGTGAGAATAAATTTCAATTGAGGGTGTTGTTGTGTTTTGCATTTGTAAAAAGGTATTGAAAGGAATTTAATGATGAAACCCCTTGATATAAGAGCCGTTTTAGCTTGTAGAGCATCCACAGGCCCTCTTGTTCTCTTGTTCTTTATTATTATTAATGATTGCTAAACCCTGGTCTATCAAGTTTGCTCATTTTAAGTCCCTGTGGTCAAAGATGGCTGCAACCCCTGGGCCCAAAGTTTGTATGTAGAGATTTTGCATGTTTTTACGTAAGGAAATACTTAAAAACATCTTTGATCAGCATTTGCGAGAGGACAATTTGTTCATCATTGCAAAAATCCTCAGGTGATCGATTCAGGGCCATCTTGTTTTTATATATATATATATATTTTCTTATTACATATTATGAGGTCAAGAAAAAATACACTTGCCAGTAGCCTTACCTGAGTTCTAGTTTAAAAAAATACCTCTCCCTAAACGGGGTCGTTTAAACAGGGCTATACAGCACATAGTCAAACCTGTATTAAGAGACCACTCAAGGAAGAGCAACACTGGTCTCTTAATGGTTGGACTGTATATGCTTATTGGGTTTATGTGTGTAAATAATCTTACCTTAATCTTATTAACATAAACTTTACAAGAATGGTCATCAAATAGTTCAGCATCACTCCTGACTACAAATCTTCACTGAACTTCTACTATGCAGTTTTTTTTTTCACTTTTGGGTGAAGGGGGTCAGGGCCCTTTAAAAGGGGAAAATTTGACTTGAATTGGAAAAAGGGAAACTGTCGACAATGTTAAAATAAAGAAGACAGATAGTAGTTCTTTTACATATATTAAGTCGCAGTCTTAAATTTAATACCAAATTTACACCAAGAACATGTTTGATGGACATGTTATGGGTGGTCAACTAAGAAACAACATTTAAAAGTAAAAACTTTATGAAAGCTGATATTGGTGTTATATAGACTGGACAGCAATGTGTGCAGAGTTCACCAGATCCTATAATTTATTCTTGAGGTCTGTTATATAACTGCCTACCATTTTCAGCAGCTCTTCTGAGGTTGTCTGGATACGGATGTTTGTTGTTATCCCTCTCGTCAATCAGCCGATGTTTCCAGCACATGACGTTACGCTGCACCGTTGTGTCGGACAGAGAGAGGACATCCATCAGACTGTGGAGAAGGTCCAGGACTATGGCACTCTCTGAAACATGACCACCAAAATGTTATTTGGGCTGCAAGGAATGCAACTGAATGTTGTCTAATGGCTCATAAACAAATTATAGGTTATTTAGAGCTGACCCAGAGGGGAAATGTAGCCTCAGTATAACCTAACATGATGTGTAAACATGACTTAAACCCTCATTTCATTTGGTATTTCACCATCGTAATGTATATACGAGAAAGAACCAACCTAGTGGTTTGTTATCTACAGGTAATGTATATACGAGAAAGAACCAACCTAGTGGTTTGTTGACCTACAAGTAATGTATATATGAGAGAGGACCAACCTAGTGGTTATCTACATGTAATGTATATACAAGAGAGGATCAACCTAGTGGTTATCTACTTGTAATGTATATACGAGAGAGGACCAACCTAGTGGTTATCTACTTGTAATGTATATACGAGAGAGGACCAACCTAGTGGTTATCTACATGTAATGTATACGAGAGAGAACCAACCTAGTGGTTTGTTATCTACATGTAATATATATACGAGAGAGAACCAACCTAGTGGTTATCTACATGTAATGTATACGAGAGAGGACCAACCTAGTGGTTATCTACATGTAATGTATACGAGAGAGGACCAACCTAGTGGTTATCTACATGTAATGTATACGAGAGAGGACCAACCTAGTGGTTATCTACTTGTAATGTATATACGAGAGAGAACCAACCTAGTGGTTTGTTATCTACATGTAATATATATACGAGAGAGGACCAACCTAGTGGTTATCTACTTGTAATGTATACGAGAGAGGACCAACCTAGTGGTTATCTACTTGTAATGTATATACGAGAGAGAACCAACCTAGTGGTTTGTTATCTACATGTAATATATATACGAGAGAGGACCAACCTAGTGGTTATCTACTTGTAATGTATATACGAGAGAGAACCAACCTAGTGGTTTGTTATCTACAAGTAATATATATACGAGAGAGGACCAACCTAGTGGTTATCTACTTGTAATGTATATACGAGAGAGAACCAACCTAGTGGTTATCTACATGTAATGTATAGACGAGAGAGGACCAACCTAGTGGTTATCTACATGTAATGTATATACGAGAGAGGACCAACCTAGTGGTTATCTACATGTAATGTATATACGAGAGAGGACCAACCTAGTGGTTATCTACATGTAATGTATATACGAGAGAGGACCAACCTAGTGGTTATCTACATGTAATATATATACGAGAGAGGACCAACCTAGTGGTTATCTACATGTAATATATATATACGAGAGAGGACCAACCTAGTGGTTATCTACATGTTATATATATACGAGAGAGGACCAACCTAGTGGTTATCTACATGTAATGTATAGACAAGAGAGGACCAACCTAGTGGTTATCTACATGTAATATATATACGAGAGAGGACCAACCTAGTGGTTATCTACATGTAATGTATAGACGAGAGAGGACCAACCTAGTGGTTATCTACATGTAATGTATATACGAGAGAGGACCAACCTAGTGGTTATCTACATGTAATATATATACGAGAGAGGACCAACCTAGTGGTTATCTACATGTAATGTATAGACGAGAGAGGACCAACCTAGTGGTTATCTACATGTAATGTATATACGAGAGAGGACCAACCTAGTGGTTATCTACATGTAATATATAGACGAGAGAGGACCAACCTAGTGGTTATCTACATGTAATGTATAGACGAGAGAGGACCAACCTAGTGGTTATCTACATGTAATATATATACGAGAGAGGACCAACCTAGTGGTTATCTACATGTAATGTATATACGAGAGAGGACCAACCTAGTGGTTATCTACGGTGTAGACATAAATATTTCACATGCTGACTCATATATGATGTAAACATAAATATCCGAGTAAAATTTCATGCGCACCTGCCAGATTGATTTATGTGAAGTGTATTCAGTAAACTTTCGATGTTAACATTACGATAATACAGTCTGTTAACCTAGTTACCAACACGCGCTTGTTTTGAAACTGAAAAGATTGATCTTTTTTTCTTCACCACAATAAAACTAATCGACCGATCGGTCTAGTATTTAGGATTTTTGACTCGACCTCCGTGACGTTCTGGTCGCCATGGCGAGCGGTCGAGTGGTATTTTACACCCCTGGATCTACATGTAATGGATATATGAGGGAGAACCAACCTAGTGGTTTTTTGATCTACATGTAATGTATATATGAGAGAGGACCAACCTAGTGATTTGTTGATCTACATGTATATATATATGAGAGCGGACCAACCTATTGGTTGGTTGATCTACATGTATATATGAGGGAGGACCAACGTAGTAGTTTGTTGATCTACATGTAATGTATATATGAGAGAGGACCAACGTAGTGGTTTGCTGATCTACATGTAATGTATATATGAGAGAGGACCAACCTAGTGGTTTGTTGATCTACATGTAATGTATATATGAGAGAGGACCAATGTAGTAGTTTGCTGATCTACATGTACTGTATATAATTATGAGGGAGGACCAACCTAGTGGTTTGTTGATCTACATGTATATATGAGAGAGAACCAACCTAGAGGTGGAAGTTGATCAATGTCATCCCTTCTGTCTCCCTGCAGTATTTGTGACAAGTACCGGTATATGACTTTGTAGTTTGGAGGTGAATGGCCCTTAATTTTCTTTGTTGGAAACTCTTCTAAGTTACTAATTACCGACATCACCTGAAACACATATGCATACGAGACACTCAGATTTATGTAAAATGGTGTTTTAATAGTTATTTCATAAACTTCAGATACAGCGTACAAATTGAATACCGGTAGCAACTTTTAAGAACTTGAGACACAAACTGTGCACATGCAATAATGGGCAATAAGCAAATTTGAAGACAAAATATAATCCTAAAAAACAATATACACTTAGTCATGTACAGTGCCCCAGATAAGCACCGTGCATATTACACTCAATTCAAATTGCATATTACTCCAATTCCAGACATTGGTACCAGATACAAAAGCAATTTTCTTTTCACTCAAAACTTTTAAGTTTCAAGCATATGCAAATGTAAACAAGTTCAACTTTAAACATTCCGGAAAACAAACTGGCTGTTACCACAACTGTATATAGAGTTTAATAACCAGTGTTTTTGAGATACGGGAAATACTGAGGTAGAGAAATGGCCCCGATATAAGAACGAGTGTGGAGGCCATTTCTCTATCGAGGTAGATATTTTCAGTATCTCAAAAACACTGGTTATTAAACTATATATTACATACTTTAAAATGATATTTTATTAATATTTCGAATGATTCACGCCTTTTTACACCAGTTTGCACGAGAACGCCAAGATGACGCTGCGTCCTCCAAGACGTTACGTCATCCAAACAAAACAAGTGGAACTGGAACTCTTCGTTAATTTACGTAATCGTTATTTCCTAGTGGCGGAATCTGACGACGACGTCTGTAAAACAATCGGGAGATATTTCCCAGTAGAGCAAACAAGTAGATATAGCTTTTCTATTCCCAGTATTTCCTATACAAATCACAGACAAATATGTAATATAATTGTATAATCCATAAAATCTACCAGTAAAAAGACACACTGAACAGAATAGAGTGATACTATAGCAGTCTACTGTTTTGCAAAGTCAAAAACATCTAGGAGCTTCCAGATCATCGAATATATAAATTCAAACTCTGCTAGATAAAACACCCACTAAAATATCAAAACATGGTAAAAACAAAAATCTTGACAAACATTACATCAATTCTTTGGTTTTTTCTGATGAACACGGATAAAGCACTGCCGGATTTTATCAAAAGCATCATCACCAACAGTTGTGTTGAATCACTGATTCAACACAACACATACCTTAGACAGGTGAGCAGAATAGTCGCTGACTCCACACAACACTTACCTTAGACAGGTGAGCAGAATAGTCACTGACTCCACACAACACATACCTCAGACAGGTGAGCAGAACAGTCACTGACTCCACATAACACATACCTTAGACAGGTGAGCAGAACAGTTACTAACTCCACACTAAACATACCTTAGACAGGAAAGCAGAACAGTCACTGACTCCACACAACATACATGAGACAGGTGAGCAGAACAGTCACTGCCTCCACACAACACTTACCTTAGACAGGTGAGCAGTACAGTCACTGATTCCTCACAACACATACCTCAGACAGGGTAGCAGAACAGTCACTGACTTCACACAACACACACCTCAGACAGGTAAGCAGAACAGTCACTGACTCTATACAACACATACCTCAGACAGGTGAGCAGAACAGTTACTAACTCCACACTAAACATACTTAGACAGGCAAGCAGAACAGATACTGACTCCACACAACATACATTAGACAGGTGAGCAGAACAGTCACTGCCTCCACAGAACACTTACCTTAGACAGGTGAGCAGTACAGTCACTGATTCCTCACAACACATACCTCAGACAGGGTAGCAGAACAGTCACTGACTTCACACAACACATACCTCAGACAGGTAAGCAGAACAGTCACTGATTCCACACAACACATATCTCAGACAGGTGAGCAGAACAGTCACTGATTCCACACTACACATACCTCATACAGGTGAGTAGAACAGTCACTGATTCCACACAACACATATTTCAGACAGGTGAGCAGAACAGTCACTGATTCCATACAACACATACCTCAGACAGGTGAGCAGAACAGTCACTGATTCCACACCACACATACCTCAGACAGGTGAGCAGAACAGTCACTGATTCCACACCACACATACCTTAGACAGGTGAGCAGAACAGTCACTGATTCCACACAACACATATTTCAGACAGGTGAGCAGAACAGTCACTGATTCCACACTACACATACATCATACAGGTGAACAGAACAGTCACCGACTCCACACTACACTAACCTCTGACAGGTGAGCAGAACAGTCACTGACTCCACACAGCACATGCCTCAGACAGGTGAGCAGAACAGTCACTGATTCCACACAACACAAATCTCAGACAGGTGAACAGAACAGTCACTGACTCCACACAACACTTACCTTAGACAGGTGAGCAGAACAGTCACTGATTCCACACTACACATACCTCAGACAGGTGAGCAGAACAGTCACTGATTCCACACTACACATACCTTAGACAGGTGAGCAGAACAGTCACTGATTCCACACTACACATACCTTAGACAGGTGAGCAGAACAGTCACTGATTCCACACAACACATATCTCAGACAGGTGAGCAGAACAGTCACTGATTCCACACTACACATACCTCATACAGGTGAACAGAACAGTCACTGACTCCACACTACACATACCTCAGACAGGTGAGCAGAACAGTCACTGACTCCACACAACACTTACCTTAGACAGGTGAGCAGGACAGTCATTGATTCCACACTACACATACCTCAGACAGGGGAGCAGAAGTCACTGATTCCACACAACACATACCTCAGACAGGGGAGCAGAACAGTCACTGACTCCCCACAACACATACCTTAGACAGGTGAGCAGAACAGTCACTGCCTCCACACAACACTTACCTTAGACAGGTGAGCAGAACAGTCACTGATTCCACACAACACATACCTTAGACAGGTGAGCAGAATGGTCACTGATTCCACACTACACATACCTTAGACTGGTGAGCAGAACAGTCACTGACTCCACACAACACTTACCTTAGACAGGTGAGCAGAACAGTCACTGATTCCACACTACACATACCTCAGACAGGTGAGCAGAACAGTCACTGACTCCATACAGCACTTACCTTAGAAAGGTGAGCAGAACAGTCACTGACTCCACACAACACATACCTTAGACAAGGGAGCAGAACAGTCACTGATTCCACACTACACATACCTCAGACAGGTGAGTAGAACACTGACTCCACACAACACATACCTCAGACAGGGGAGCAGAACAGTCACTGATTCCATACTACACATACCTCAGACAGGGCAACAGAAGCGTCAATGACTCCACACAACGCATACCTCAGACAGGTGAGCAGAACACTCACTGACTCCTCACAACACATACCTTAGACAGGGGAGCAGAACAGTCACTGACTCCACACTACACATACCTCAGACAGGTGAACAGAACAGTCACTGATTACACATTACACATACCTCAGACAGGTGAGCAGAACAGTCACTGATTCCACACTACACATACATCAGACAGGTAAGCAGAACAGTCACTGACTCCACTAAACACTTACCTCAGACAGGTGAGCAGAACAGTCACTGATTCCACACTACATATACCTCAGACAGGTGAGCAGAACAGTCACTGACTCCACACAGGACTTACCTTAGACAGACGAGCAGAACAATCACTGATTCCACACAACACATACCTTAGACAGGGCAGCAGAACAGTCACTGATTCCACACTACACATACCTCAGACAGGTGAGAAAAACAGTCACTGATTCCACATGACACATACCTTAGGTGAGCAGAGCAGTCCCTGACTCCACACAACACATACCTTAGATAGGGGAGGAGAACAGTCACTGACTCCACACAACACTTACCTTAGACAGGTGAGCAGAACAGTCACTGATTCCACACTACACATACCTTAGACAGGTGAGCACAACAGTGAGCAGAACAGTCAGACTCCACACTACACATACCTTAGACAGGTGAGCAGAACAGTCACTGATTCCTCAATACACATACCTTAGACAGGTGAGCAGAACAGTCACTGACTCCACACTACACATACCTCAGACAGGTGAGAAAAACAGTCGCTGATTCCACATGACACATACCTTAGGTGAGCAGAGCAGTCCCTGACTCCACACAACACATACCTTAGATAGGGGAGGAGAACAGTCACTGACTCCACACAACACTTACCTTAGACAGGTGAGCAGAACAGTCACTGATTCCACACTAGACATACCTTAGACAGGTGAGCACAACAGTGAGCAGAACAGTCAGACTCCACACTACACATACCTTAGACAGTTGAGCAGAACAGTCACTGATTCCTCAATACACATACCTTAGACAGGTGAGCAGAACAGTCACTGACTCCACACTATACATACCTCAGACAGGTGAGCAGTACAGTCACTGATTCCTCACAACACATACTTACTCAGACAGGTGAGCAAAACAATTGACTCCACACAACACATACCTCAGACAGGTGAGCAGAATTGTCACTGATTCCACACTACACATACCTCAGACAGGTGAGAAGAACAGTAACAAATGTCACACTACACATACCTCAGACAGGTGAGAACAGTCACTGATTCCTCACAACACATACCTTTGACAGGTGAGCAAAACAATGACTCCACACAACACATACCTTAGACAGGTGAGCAAAACAATGACTCCACACAACACATACCTTAGACAGGTGAGCAAAACAATGACTCCACACAACACATACCTTAGACAGGTGAGCAGAACAGTCAAAACTTTCTCCTTCAACCAGATCTCTGGATATATCATACCAATGCTGTAAAATTGAATATCAACTATTCAAAACATTATTTTTACACAAAACATTTTCCAGTGTTTTGGCAACAAATTCTTTTTAATTTTACATGGAAAAACTTATATTGTATTACATGTTTCAGTATAAAGATATGAGACAATATAAAACATACATCAATTGTACAGAGAAATTTAAAGCTTGTTAATTAAAGCAACAATAAAAAGTTGGAGAAAGTTTTTTTGAAAAAGAATACTATAAAAAGTTTATTTAGACAAGAAGTAAACATATGTTACTGTTTAATAATAATATGTTTCTGTTTATTTATAATATATTATTAAAGATGAATGGCAAGCCTTTCTGTAGTTTTATCAATTAACAAATTTAACTCTTAAACATCATACGAACATTTCTTGATAGTCTCGGGGAGAACACATATTGAAAACCGCTACTACGTTGTATGTAAAAATAAGTATTATTTGCATGACGTAGATACTTCTTTTACCACTGCGTGACTGCACGGGGAAATGAGGTAAATCTGAATTGTATAGCTGCACAACTATTGCCAGATACTTGATAAATACATTTACCTGTGGATTAATTTATTGTTCAACGTTTTCTACGTCATCAAATAAAATCTTATTCTCGCTTTTCACATATATTGCAATGTTTCAATTGTAAATATTTATTATTGTGTATCGATTTTGATTTAAATAAACATAAACATGTTCATGAAACAAAACATGACAAGAGAACTTTAAAGACAATTGAGGAGTATTTATACAAAATTTATATGCAAAAAAGGCCCTAATTTGGAATGACATTTTCGATCTATTTATGTACTGCTTATGGAGGTATTGAATGTTGCTTAACGACTCATCGACAAACATGACATATGTTGTCATAACGCCGAAGACAAGTGTGAAGTTTCAATTTGTTATGTGAAGTTTCTGAAAAACAGGCTTACATACAAAACTTGAACCAAATTCTCTAAGTATAAAAGGGGCCTAAATTGTGTATATATAATATAGAACCTGACTCTATGATGTTATCTAATGATTATGAAGACGTGTGAAGTTTCAATATATTATCTGAAGTAATTCCAAGAAAAGGAGCCATAAACTTGAGAAAAAAAATACAAGAGGTCCAAGAGGGCCTGTGGACGCTCTACTGGCTAATATGGCTCTTATAACATCAATGAAGCGAATGACTATCGCCTTAAAGAGGCAAAATATAGCATTTGTAACTAAATCAAGAGCCATAACTCCGCCATTACTGGTCCGATCTGGCTGGTTTTCGAACTTGGCCAGTAGAGATATATAAAAATAAAAAATATAAAAAATTAACAAGAGGTCAATGACCTTAAAGCTCTACTGATTGATTTTGATTTCAGGAAGAAGTCGCTACAGACTTGTTTTTCGAAAAAATTATTTTTAGCCGTTGCGACCATCTTGAATTTTCGGCCGACCTGAAATTTTGCTAGGATCAATTAGACACCAAGAGAAACATTCCTGTGAAGTTTCATGAAAATCCGTCAAGTAGTTTCAGAGGAGTAGTCGCTACAAGTTTTCATTATATAACTCTATGTAAACAAAGATGGCCGCTGACAGCCATGTTTAACATCGAATCAAAACGATTTTTGACAAGGACCAACATCATGTCATGCTGATCATTTTAGAAAAAGTCCCATATCAATATCACTTATAGTTTTCAAGAAGAAGTCGCTACAAACTTGTATTTTGAAAATCTATTTTTAGCCATGGCGGCCATCTTGAATTTCCGGCCAACCTGAAATTTTGCTAGGATCAATAAGACATCAAGAGCAACATTCGTGTGAAATTTCATGAAAATCCGCCAAGTAGTTTCAGAGGAGTAGTCGCTACAAGTTTTTACTATATAACTCTATGTAAACAAAGATGGCCGCTGGCAGCCATGTTTAACGTCGAATCAAAACGATTTTTGACAAGGACCAACATCGAGTCATGCTGATCATTTTAGAAAAAGTCCTATATCAATATCACTTATAGTTTTCAAGAAGTAGTCACTACAAACTTGTATTTTGAATTTTTTTGCAAGGGCGGCCATCTTGAATTTCCGGCCAACCTGAAATTTTGCTAGGATCAATAAGACATCAAGAGCAACATTCCTGTGAAGTTTCATGAAAATCCGTCAAGTAGTTTCAGAGGAGTAGTCGCTACAAGTTTTCATTATATAACTATGTAAACAAAGATGGCCGCTGGCAGCCATGTTTAACGTCGAATCAAAACGATTTTCGACAAGGACCAACATCATGTCATGCTGATCATTTTAGAAAAAGCCCCATATCAATATCACTTAGAGTCTTCAAGAAGTAGTCGCTACAAACTTGTTTTTTAAAAACCTATTTTTAGATTTGGCAGCCATCTTGGATTTCACATCAACATGAATTTTTGCTAGGATCAACTAGACTTCATGGGCAACATTTCTGTAAAGTTTCATGAAGATCCATTCAGTAGTGTCAGAGGAGTAGTCGCTACAAAAAAAAGTTTATGGACAGACAGACGGACGGACGGACGCCGCACCACGGCATAAGCTCTGCTGATCTCTGATCAGTCGAGCTAAAAACAAGAGGTCAATGACCTTGAAGCTCTACTGATAAATTTTTGATAGCTAGATCAGCATTCCTGTGAAGTTTCATGATATCCGTCAAGTAGTTTCAGAGGAGTAGTCGCTACAAGTTTTCATTATATAACTCCATGTAACCAAAGATTGCCGCTGGCAACCATGTTTAACGTTGAATCAAAATAATTTTCAACAAGGATCAACATCATGATTGTCATACTGATCATTTTAGGAAAAGACGCATATCAATATCACTTATAGTTTTCAAGAAGTAGTCGCTACAAACATTTTGCTAGTATCAATTAGACATCAAGAGCAACATTCCTATGAAGTTTCATGAAAATCCGTCAAGTAGTTTCAGAGGAGTATTCGCTACAAGTTTTCATTATATAACTCTATGTAAACAAAGATGGCCACCATGGCGGCCATATTTAACGTCACATCAAAATAATTTTCGACAAGGTTCAACATCATTCCATACTGATCATTTTAGAAAAAGTCCCATATCAATATCACTTATAGTTTTCAAGAAGTACTCGCTACAAACTTTTTTTTGAAAATCTATTTTTAGCTGTGGTGGCTATTTTAAATTTTCCGACCAACCTGAAATGTTGCTATGATCATTTAGACATCAAGAGCAACATTCCTGTGAAATTTCATGGAAATCCATCGAGTAGTTTCAGAGGAGTAGTCGCTACAATTTTTTACTAAATAACTATATAAACAAAGATGGCATCTGGCAGCCATGTTTAACGTCGAATCAAAACGATTTTCGACAAGGACCAACATCATGTCATGCTGATCATTTTAGAAAAAGTCCCATATCAATATCACTTAAGAGTTTTCAAGAAGTAGTCGCTACAAACTTGTTTTTTAACAAGAGGTCAATGACCTTGAAGCTCTACTGATAGATTTTGATAGCTAGGTCAGCATTCCTGTGAAGTTTCATAAATAAATGTCAAGTAGTTTCAGAGGAGAAGTCGCTACAAGTTGAAGTTTTTACTATATAACTCTAGGTAAACAAAGATGGCCACTGGCAGCCATGTTTAATGTCGAATCAAAATAATTTTCGACAAGGATCAACATCTTGTCATGCTGATCATTCCAGAAAAAGTCCCATATCAATATCACTTACAGCTTTCAAGAAGTAGTCGCTATAAACTTGTTTTTAAAAATCTATGTTTAGCCGCGGTGGCCATCTTGAATTTCCGGCCGATCTGAAATTGTGCTAGGATCAACTACCGTATTTTACCTTGTATAATACGCACCCGTGTATAGTACGCACCCCATTCTCGGAGGTCAAAACTGGGATAAAAAAGTTGTTTCCGTGTATATAACGCATCAAAATATTATGCTTTCTTTTTCAGATAAAGGTGAAGTCATTTGTTAAGAAACATGAACAGAAGAAGCTTTTCATTTTCATTTGTATAACGCATATTCAAACTGTGATGTATTGTAGTAATAGTGGTAAAATAAACTAGTGGGAGGGGTGTGGGTGTGTTTATTTATTTGTGTTGACAGTAGTTTTCCTAGATGAACCATTCAACGAAAAAAAAATATATATATAAAAAAAAAAAAATCACAATCGAGATAATTACGAGTAGCGTACAAAAGAAAATACTTCAATCATTAATTGCCAATCTTCAGGGGAGTACCTATCTTGTATCATCTCATCTCATCAAAGAGCCAATTATAATGCCGCAGATAATTGTCCGTAATCCGATAATTACATCTACTAAAACACAACAAAGTCGTTGGTTACCGTAATCCATTACGCCGATTATACTATCATTGTGTATTCACGGGAACCAGAGTTTATCATAAGTGAATCAGATGTGTAATGCGTGATCAGTTACCTGTACCCCGTGGCTAAATCTGGTAAAGGTCACACGGCGTGTCAAAGTGCATCCTCAGAAATAGTTGATACTCGCGGCAACTTCAAAGGATTATAAAAATAGAATAACCCATTCTACCCGTGTTTATAATGTGTTAAAACTGCAGCCGAGGTGCGATATTGTTTGACCCAATTATCAATCATCAAATGTGTACCGGTAAGCATGTTTTCACAAGCATTATTGAATAATTGCCATTTCAAAGTAGGGTGACTCTGCCTTTCTACGCCGTCTAAAATATATGTATTTCAAAATAAAGCAAAAACTTCATTAATTTTTTTATAAAATATTATATAAAATCCTAAAAATATTACAATAGAATATAACTGTAAAAATACTACATGTACCCAGTATGTACCAGTCTAAACAGCTGGAAGTCACGTGATATTACGTCACGCGATATAAACAAGATTGAGGGACGATTTTTCACACAATTTATTGAAGTTTTACAACAAACATGCAAACATTTATACAAAAAGAAGCATCATAATACACTTTATTCATTTATAAATCGGATTAAGTCAATATATTACTTATATGAAGCGAGTAAATTACGAAAAAATTGTGTATTATCGGTATTCACAATTTTCTGTCTCAATGTCTGAATTTCTGGCCGACCTAAAAAAAAATCTGGAATCAAATAGACATCAAGAGCAACATTCTTGTGAAGTTTCATAAAAATTTGTCTAGTAGTTTCAGAGGAGTAGTCGCTACAATTTTTTACTATATAAATCTATGTAAACAAAGATGGCCGCTAACGGCCATGTTTAAAGTCGCATCGTAATAAATATCGACAAGATCAACATCCTGTCATACTGATCATTTTAGAAAACGTCCCATATCAATATCACTTACAGTTTTCAAGAAGTAGTCGCTACAAATTTATTTATTTAAAATCTATTTTTAGCCGTGGCGGCCATCTTGAATTTCCGGCCAGTCTGAAATTTTTCTAGGATCAACTAGACATCACGAGCAACATTCCTGTCAAGTTTCATAAACATCCGTCAAGTAGTTTCAGAGAAGTAGTCGCTACAAGTTTTTACTATATAACTCTATGTAAACAAAGATGGCCACTGGCAGCCATGTTTAATGTCGAATGAAAATAATGTTCGAATCGGATCAACATCATGTCATGCTGATCATTTTAGAAAAAGTCCCATATCAATATCACTTATAGTTTTCAAGAAGTAGTCGCTACAAACTTATTTTTTAAAAAACTATTTGTAGCTGTGGCGGCCATCTTGAATTTCTTGCTGATCTGAAATTTTGCTAGGATCAATTAGACATCAAGAGCAACATACCTGTAAAGTTTCATGAAAATCCACCAAGTAGTTTTAGAGGAGTAATCGCTACAAGTTTTTACTATATAACTCTATGTAAACAAAGATGGCCGCTGCAGCCATGTTTAACGTCGAATCAAAACGATTTTTGACAAGGACCAACATCATGTCATGCTGATCATTTTAAAAAAAAGTCCCATATCAATATCACTTATAGTTTTCAAGAAGTAGTCGCTACAAACTTGTATTTTAAAAATCTATTTTTAGCTTTGGCGTTCATCTTGAATTTCCGGCCAAACTGAAATTTTGCTAGGATCAATAAAACATCAAGAGCAACATTTCTGTAAATTTTCATGAATATCCATCTAGTAGTTTCAGAGGAGTAGTCGCTACAAATAAAAGTTTACGGACAGATGGACGGACGCACCACGGCATAAGCTCTGCTGATCTCTGATCAGTCGAGCTAAAAAACTATTTTAGATTTGGGTCCATGGGACAGATGCCCCTCATTAAAAACATGGGACAGATGCAGGGTTTCCCCCAGACCTATATCGGATGTCGCATGCGACATGCTTTAAAGGGAATGTAGTGCCACAGCCAAACCATCTTTATAATTGAGAGTTCTGAAAATAATGAATAAATGCGAAAGAATTATCAAAATTGGATAATAAACAAAGATATGATCATTTGAAGATTCTGTTGAAACGAATATGGAAGCGGCCATTTTGAGAGCTATGACATCACGGTTTTAAATGGACATATATGGAATATTTATAAATATGAAAATTTACTGATTTATAGGAAAAAAATGACAGCAACTGTATGAAAAATATCTAATACTTAATGGCAATAATGCTTTCTATGACTAGTAAAAAACCCCGTTCATTTGCAGTGATTTTCTTCATTTTAAATGATATTTATTAATATTCCATATATGGTAATATGGAACTATGACGTCATAGTTCTAAAAATGGCGGCTCCCATATTCGTTTTAGAACAACCTTTAAATGGTCATATCTTTTTTGTTTATCATCCGATTTTGATAATTCTTTCACCTTTTTCCAAGTTTTTCAGAACTCTCAATAACAGAGCTTGTTTAGCTGTGTCGCTACATTCCCTTTAATGCCTGGCGTAGAATTTCCGACATCCTTTGATCTCCGCGACATCCCTTAAATATTATGCCACTTGAAACAATTGCAGTCCTGCACGTGCCTGAATCTGATTGACAGGTTTATTGTCGCTCCCACTAAATAAGCTATCAGCCAATCATGTTCGCGATAGCAGACTGCTGATTACCACCTGTGACCTGACCCGTGACCTGTGTATACACTTGTTAGTGTTGAGTGGCATATGTTTAATAATTAGGACACGGTGCTTTATTGATGAGGGACATTGTGTTGAGTTGAGTAGAACAATTGGCGAAAATGAATGTTTATGACCGAGAAACAAACATGATTGTTTCATTCTGCAAGAATTTATATGTAAGGTATGTTCCATTAAAACATACAAGGGGGTAGCGGACGGCAATTTATAGAAAATACTTGTCCCAAAAAATCGCACCTAATTCCGGAATATCGCATCTACAGGTGGGTGGGTAAATCTCACACAAAAACAATTGAGTTGTGGGGAATGGGGGGTATCTGAAATAAATCAATCAAGATGGGGTCTCAAACATTTTTAATCAAGATGGGGTGCTTTTCAAGTTAACAAAACATATTTTTCTCGAATACTTGTTGATAAGCAAGCAGACTTGCTTCTAAAAATAGAATGAATTCAAGAACGACAACTCCTACGAAATTTCGTACTTCGTCCTCAATTAGATTCGTGCTATTGTACATTGTACTCAATTTGATTCATACTACCGGTTATTTTTCAGAGGGGAAGTTATTAGACAGCCATCCCTGCAGCCGTCGTTGCACGGCCATTTTTGAAAAATCGCGATCAATATTTGATGGAGTGGTAAAAAAAAAAGGAGATTTTTTTTTTTTTTTTTTTTTAAACTCTCAATATTGTTATGTTTTTTAAAGTACGAAAATATAACAATTAACTTTAAAGTGACACTGTCTGTAAGTATTAAAGCAGATTATTGAGCATAACCAAATAACAGCGAAATGAACAGTGAAAACATGAGGATAGACCCAAATAATTCTGACATTTATGACCAGCTGTTTGTGGCAAGCACAAAGTGTTTGAAAAAATAAACAAATAGTGAATTTGACTATTTATTTAGAAGTTTTGTTGTGAATCAATTCCGTTTTTGTTGTATTAAAGTAACACTAAATGTCAATTAAAATGGCTCTCCGTTGATATACACCACCCCTAATATAAGAAAAAATCGAACCTTTTCGGAGGGAGTACACCCCCTCCCACTCACGCTCCATGTACTTTCACAAAATAACATGCCTTCCCAAATTTCTTGGGGAAACCCTGAGATGCCCCTCATTAAAAACAATCAGCGAAAAACATACAATTTGACGAAAAAAGGCCAGAAATCCGGTAATACAAGGTGGATTTTGACGCCTAATAGATATACACATCATAAGCATCCTGTAAAGTTTCGAAATAATCTGTTGAAAACTGTGGGAGAATTTAGACACGCACAATATTTTAACGCAAAATTTGACAAAAAAGGGACCTAACTCTGGTAATACATGGTCGATTTTGACGCCAAATCGATTTGCACATCTTTACATCGTATGTAAGCATCCAGTAAAGTTCTGAAACAATTGGTTGAAAACTGTGGGAGGAGACAGACACAAAAACCTGTCGGGACGGACATGGCTAACCAGGAACGTAAATTCCACTCGTATGATCCATGACGAGTGCTCATTGATGCAGGACCAATAGAAATTCAGATAAATTCTTTAAAAAATTATCAATTTGACCATTCAAATGTTACGAAGGACGAGTAACTCGGAAACAAATTTTACTGCCCTGCTAACGCAATATGACCTTTCAACAGGGGACACAGATGCGACAATGCCAACGACAATCCAGTGGTGATAATTAAGACATGTACATCATAATTTTTTGGTAAAAAAAGACAAGCTAAAAACGACACATACCTCTAGAGGGGCTCTGTATACTGTACCTGAAATATGTAAGCATAAAATTGTTCACTATAACATGTTGAATATGTGTAACTGGTACTAACAAAATAACAGCACCATGTACTCAATCTTTAATTCATATATACGCAAACGGGCTCAAATCCATAAAGAGAGGTCAATGACCTTGAAGCTCTACTGATAGATTTTGATAGCTAGATCAGCCATGGGAACCGTGAAGTTTAATGGAAATCAGAGTAGTTGCAACACGTTTTTCCTATATCACTCTATGTAAAAAAAGATGGTCGCTGGCGGCGATGTTTGACATAGAATCAAAATTAATTTTGTTTAGGACTGGTCAACTACATGTCATGCCACAAACTTGTGTTTAGGCTGTGGCAGCCAACCTGATTTTTACTTGGGACTAACTGGACATCAATACCAACATTCCTGTAAAGTTTTATGAAAGCAATTTTGGTAAAGGTATTAAACTGATACCATTTATGGTTTTATAGTAGTAGTCGCCACAAAATTTTATTTAAAATCTTGAATTTTAGGCCAACCTGATTTTTACTTAGGACCAACTAAACATCAAGAGCAACATTCCTATATATTCATAAATAACATAATTTATTATGCAACATTACCTATGCAATATTGTAATCTCATTCAATTTTATCCTAATCGAAAGAATATATCCTTTTCTAGCTTATACAAATGTCATAATGCTACCACAGCTTTTAAATATACAAGAGTTGCGCG
Organism: Cyrtodaria siliqua; assembly: GCA_037043455.1. Classification (NCBI taxonomy): domain Eukaryota; kingdom Metazoa; phylum Mollusca; class Bivalvia; order Adapedonta; family Hiatellidae; genus Cyrtodaria; species Cyrtodaria siliqua. The sequence goes on along the minus strand of JAWPHD010010431.1, from coordinate 38,917 downwards.
CAACATGGTGTCTCGCCTAAAGTGACGTGTCCACCAAACATGTTTCAAATGACCTTCATCTTGATAAAATCGAGGGTTTATGCAACATCAAATATCTTTGTCTGCATTCAAAAGGGTAGCTTTCATAGTTTTCCATAAAAGGAGGTAAATGCAAATATTGATGAATGGACAGACATTCCCATTCCATATCGGCTTGTTACTTCATGATGCTAGATATAGGCTTTACTTATAGACAGTGTCCCTTTAAAAAAATTAATTTCATATTGAACATGTTTAGCTTGAAAAAACATCTACTGTTATAATTGAATTATAACAGTAGATGTTTTTAAGGGGCGCCCGTGGCCGAGTGGTTAACGTCTCTGACTTGAAATCACTTGCCCCTCACCGCTGTAGGTTCGATCCCTCAGGGGCCTTGGAATCTTTATGTGAGGAAGCTATCCAGCTGGCTTGCGGAACGTCGGTGGTTCTACCCAGGTGCCCGCCCGTGCACGAAAATTGCCCGGAGGGGCACCTGGGGTCTTCTTCCACCAATGGAAGCTGGAAAGTCGCCATATGACCTTAGCTGTTGGTGCGACTATAAAATCCAATTCAATTCAAGCTAAACATGTTCTAAATTGGGAAGTATCATGTTACACAGAGGCTGTTGTTTTTTGCTCTCACAAATTGACATTTTAAACTATTGAATTGGGTTTTAAGGCACACCAACACATGAAAAGGTTATATGGCGCCTAACAGGCATGAACATGCCAGGCTAATCTTCCATGTACATCGAGATAAAATATGGAAAATGGCCTTCTCACCCTGAACTGCAGAGTTGCTGCAAATTCTATCGTAGAAACTCCATTTACGCTGGAGCCACGTTTATTGTTTTTCTGCCACTGCTCTTTTGATGCGAGCGAGATAGCACCTGAAACAATGCAGGGATCATGATGAAGACCTTTAATGAACATGAAAAAAAAATGATAAAATGAACATGAATTAGGGGGGATTCTTCCCCTCTGCCTAACCCTCCAAAGGGATCTGCAGTGGCCCTATTCTTTGTCCCGTGACCAAACGGGGGCCCCCGGGTACCACACGGGGCTGTCCTATTTTATCATGAACATGTCATCACAAATTAATGCTGGTATCTGCTTGTGATGCAATAAAAGACCAGGTTTCAGTATAAAAAAACTCCAACATGGCCTTTTTTCAAATCATTAATCTATTAAAGAGGTTTAATCACAAATTTCTAAATCATATTTAGCATTTTTAAAGCATTTGTAAACTCAAAATTTGGCATGTCAATACATTAAACATTACAACTGCATCATGTATTTATTTTCTATGCAAAACATTTTTCAACTGAATCAATTTAGATGTTCTTTAATGGCTCATCAACACATTATAGGTTCTTTACAGCCACCCCAGAGAGAGAGAGGGGAAGGATACTTAGGAATCCAGGAACCTGCCCTACTCTTACTATCAAATAGATTCCTAAGGTTCTTTAATGTTCTTGGAGGATAGACTCCAATACATGGGACCGCATGTATAAGAATTGAATTGAATTGAATTTTATAGTCGCACCAACAGCTAAGGTCATACGGCGACTTTCCAGCTTCCACTGGTGGAGGAAAGACCCCTCCGGGCAATTTTCGTGCACGGGCGGGCACCTGGGTAGAACCACCGACATTCTGCAAGCCAGCTGGATAGCTTCCTCACATAAAGATTCCTAGGCCCCTGAGGGATCGAACCTACAGCGGTGAGGAGCAAGTGATTGCAAGTCAGAGACTCTAACCACTCGGCCACGGACGCCCCGCCCGCATGTATAAGAACATAATTATTTTGTGTTTGTTTTATAAGCTCAAAGTATCAGTGTCCCTTTAAATAGAATTATTTTAGCAAACTTGGTTGTTTTGTAATGTTTGTCAACATGAAACATTTTAAGTACTAAACCTTTAAATATAAAACTGTCTTTATTGTCACTGGATCATTAATTATTTTTTTCTGCAATTAAGTGAGGAAGTGTCGATTCTTAGAGATGGCAGGAGGTGTACAGTACTTGTTCTACCCAGGAAGAGTGGGTGGCTGCCTCCACCACAAAAAATCGAACATCATATATAACCTTACGTGTTGAAAATGATGTAAACCACCATATGGGGGGGGGGGGGGGGGGGGGGGGACTGCCCGGTTTACTAATTTGGAGATCATGTATAATGTATATGTATTGTGAAATTTGGAGATAGTACATGTATTTAAGAGACCACTGTCCTTGACTCTGTGTCTGTATGAGGCTGAACCCATGGACTCCAACCCATAGTCAGTTGGAGAGCTGGAAGTTATTGGCATTAAGGACAATGACAAGGTGGATATATATGAAATTTGAACACTCTGCTCCAATATAATAATTTAACGCACTTTAACACTTTTTTTTTGGTGATGGTACATGTATTTAAGTGACCTTGACTCCGACCCATGGTCAGTTGGAGAGCTGGAAGTAATTGGTATTAAGGACAATGACAAGCAGATTATATATGAAATTTGAACACTGCTCCGAAGAACAAAAAAGTTATAAGAATTTAACGCACTTTTTTTCGGGTGACGGTACATGTATTTAAGAGGCAACTAACTGACCTTAACACAGGGTCAGTTGGAGGACGATACGTACTGTAATAAGAAGATCAATAACCTGTGATGTTATATATGAAATTTGAACGCTCTACTCCGAAGGACTACAAAGTTATAAGAACTTTAACGCAAACCTTAACCACAACCACAGCCTTAACCAAAATCTTAACCAAAATCTTAATGCTAACATATTGCATTGTAACTTTCTTGTCCTTGGGAGTAGAATGTTCAAATTTTATATATAACCTCCTGGTCATTGTCTTTCCTAAGGCCAAATAAAATTATACCTGAGTTTACTGTAACCCGACTGACCCTCTGAAAACACCCCTGACTCCTTTTTATTTTATTGAAGAAAAAAAAATTGGTATAAAACAGTCAAAATGGCGTCTCCCAGTGCTGTTTTGGCTGTACAGTTTCAAAAATGTCAGCACATGGAAGCGCTTATGTTATGGCGTGCACTCTCCATAAAGAATCGATTGTTGAATTGTTTGATGAGTACCACAAACAGGTCGGTAAATGCCCAGAGTTCCAGGCCGCCTGTCGTAAGTTTGTTTCTAAAACAGTAATATTAATGTGCATATGTTTGCTTGCTTCTCAGCACTAAGCATTGGCATCGACTACTACTGCATTATAACTTCTTGAAGAAGTATGCCGTTCCATAATAATTTTCTGAACTCAACCTCAATATAGGCTCATATAATAACTAACATCAGAAATTTATAAATATTTATTACTTTCTGATGTTAGAGAAGTAATATACATGTAAGTCAACACTTTTACAAAACTATTCAAATGGTCAATTAACATTTGACATTATAACTTTGAATATTTTTTCAGCTGTCTGGGAGGCAAGAACTGCTCTTGGTTACATGTATGTCAACCGCAGAATTTGACTACACCTGTGGGTCCCCCATCCTTCCTGACGGTCATATACCTGTATTCAGGAAAAGCATGGAAGTCAAGTCACTCATAACGTGTCAGGCCCCACTGGAGATCACACTGTATGGAGCGGGACTGATCCCAGCCGACTCATGTACTCATTGCTGTTGGAGCTGACCCTCTTTCGGACTTGAGGAAAACATTTAAAACTGTTTTACCCCTTTGTAATAATTGCAGAGTTTGGGAAAAGAGCCAGTTGTTACCAGGCCTTTTGGGAAACAATAAAACATACACAATTTCATATTGTTATTGTAGTTTTTAAAATACCACATTTTCCCATTCATCAAAGCTCATCGCCACCTTAAATGTAACTTCGCCAAAAAATAAAATAAAAAAATAAAATAAAATGCCTACCTACCTACCCTATTTTTTTCAGCAATGTTACAGTAAACACAGGTATAATTTTATTTGGCCTAATGCCAATAACTTCCAGCCCTCCAACTGACCCTGGGTCGGAGTCAAGGTCACTTAAATACATGTACCGTTAATATTTGCATTGAAATTTTCAGACCCAGGGTTAGTTGGAGGGGTGGAAGTTATTGGCATTAAGACGGACAATGGCCAGGAGGTTATACATGGAATTTGAACATTCTACTCCCAAGGACAAAAAAGTTATAATACAATATGTTGACGCCGTCGAACCCGCCAACATAAGTGGCGCCTAAGTCTCGCGTTTTTCCAAAAGGTGAGACAAAAACTATATCAATTAAATCCCTTACAACACCAACCTTAGTATATTCTATTTGCTGCTCAACAGTAATTTCTCCAAATGACCCTTTTATAATGGAATGATTGGTATTCATAAATATAGCAGGTGTGTGACCAGGTCACAGGTCATGAATATCTCCTGAAAATTAGGTTACTATCTCACCAGTACAAGTAGATTTGCTCTTGTCTCAGTGGTTATATTTGGAAAATCAAAATCAAAATCCTACAATTTGTTTTCAGTCTTTTCCTGAGAGCCAAAAATACAAAGGAGACTTCTATGAATGTAGAAAGGACTGTCCTTTCTTTGAATTTGGACCAGTCCATTTATAGTACAAATGACTGTTGAGCTCCCAGACAGTGTAAAGCCTGATCAGTCTGCAAGATGTCATGCCAGTCATTTTGGTAAAGGTTCCAATTCAATATCACTTACGTTTTTTAAGAAGTAGCCGCCAAAGTCAATTTTTTTAAATCTATTTTTAGCAGTAGCGGCCATCTTTAATTTCCTACCGACCTGATTTTTGCTAGGCTCAACTAGACATCAAGAGTAACAATCCCGTCAAGTTGCATGAAATTCCATCCATCAAGAGTAGTCGCCATAATTTTCCTATATAACTCTATGCAAACAAAAATGGCCGGTGGCCATGTTTGACATTGAATCGAAATGAATCTTGGTTAGGATCAAGTATGTCGCAACAGTCATTTCGCCACCAAGTCGCATTTTTGAAATCTATTTCTAGCAGTGGCGGCCATCTTCAGGAAATTCCATCAAATAGTTTCAGGAGTAGTCGCCACAACTTTTTCCTATATAACTTGTATATAAACAAAAATACGGCCATGTCTGACATAGAATTGAAATGAATCTTGGTTAGGATCAAGACATATCGCACCAGTCATTTTGGTAAATGTTCCAATTCAATAACACTTATGGTTTTTGAGAAGTAGTTGCCACAAGGTTTTCATATATAACTCTATGTAAACAAAGATGGCCACTGGCGGCCATGTTTGACTTCCAATCAAAATGAACTTTGGTTAGGACCAACTACATGTTGTGCCAGTCATTTTGGTAAAGGTTCCAAATCAATATAACTTACGATTTTTGAGAAGTACTCGCCACAAAATCGTATTTTTAAAATATATTTTTAGCTGTGGCGGCCATCTTGAATTTCCGGCCAAACTGAAGTTTTGCAAGGATCACTTAGACATCAAGAGCAACATTCCTGTGAAGTTTCATGAAAATCTGTTAAGTAGTTTCAAAGGGTTAGTCACCACAAAAAAAAGTTTACTGATGGGACGGACAGGCGTAAGACGCACCATGGCATAAGCTCTGCTGATCTTTGATCAGTTGAGCTATAAAGCATTTCAGTTTGACCAAAACAGATATAAAATGTATATTACAAAAACAGGTATAAAAAGGAATTATATACTTTTATAACATACTGGAAGGTACATGTACAAGGGCGTAGCTAGACCTAAGCCCGACTATTTCTAGTGGGATTCCGGAAAATTCTGAAAATGTAGGACGTCTCTGGTGCATTTTGGCATATATTTAGCGTATATATTGGCGTATATTTAGACATAAATTTAAACAAAACCACACTTCAAAATTCAAACACTATTATTTCATTGTTATATTTTTCAACCATGCATGTGAAAATTATGTGCAGGCCCGAGCCTTTTGGCCTAATAGGTAGCTACGATACTGATGTACATAAGAAAATACTTTTCTAATTTGCTATATAATTTACGGAGACAAATTCTCAGAAAACAATCAGCTTATAGCTGTGCCACTTGTTTACTTAATGCCTCGTAATAGGTTATTTATTTTCACGTAGTAACCGATATTTTTTTGTTTATATGGTATTGTATTAAAGCAACTAAAAACTATTAATAACCCAGAGTATGATCTTGTCTGTGATCTTTATGTACTGGTATCGGTCTCGCCATTTGGCATGATGTGTGTAGATACCACAAGTTTGATATTAAACCAAATATGAAGAAATGAAAAAGTTATAGCCAATGTTAAAGGGTCCTCCAAATTGAAATAACTTTCCTTTGTATTACAAAGATAATGATTAGCATTTTCTAAAAATACTTCGGTCAAAATCGTAAACCTATTCGTTCATCGGTAAATCACGAATCCATACGGCACATTTGCCCTAATACACACCTGTCACGGAAACGTAACTGAGGTTTCACGGAAACAGCCGAATGGAAAAACCCCGTTGACGTCACGCATTACCTATGGTTCGTTAGAAACCAAAATGGCGGACACAAACCAAGTAAACAATGCGAGCGAAGTGGACAATCAACATTTTGTGTACCCCATCCACTTTGATTCTGAGCGTATGAAGTATAAATGAAAACAATAAACGAATAATACAAATAAACTCATGATATTAGATTTTTCAATGTCTTCATCCTGTGACTGTGTCTCCGTCTGTGGGTCTGCAAATCGGAGAATCGGTGAATTGCGCCAGGTTTCAGCATTGGTTTTAAGTTTTGATACCTACTGTATTTACTCAATGAGTCCGGACACTCATTAATTCCGGACACCTAATTAATTGAAGAAAATAATAAAACTAGTGCTCGGACATATTAAGAAATCAATCTTATTTCAATAGTTTTGATGCTTTTATAAATTCGGACATCGGGAAAAGATGAATTATTCGCCGAAAATGACAGGTTAAAATTACGATCAACGACTTCTAATTGCTGATTGCATCTCGATAATTACCAACAGAGGCAGCAGAATATACTTCAATGAATTTAATTGTAACTTGTTTGATGCAATTAAATAAAAAGTTTTTGATCGTGATTTTTTACTGTTATTAACGAGTCATTTTGAAACAATTACATTATTACTGACCCATGCTATAATTTTGTGTAATCGGTCAGGCGCGTGTTGAAACAATTGTCTAAACCAGGTAAAACCTTTCCAATGTAGGTGTTACGGGTTGTTTTGTGTTGTCGCTGTCGTAGCTAGTGGGCCATTCCATTATCTGGCATTACCAGCAAAAAAATACGGTCTCGCTCACACAGGTAAAGTGCTGTGCGATTTGTTGTCTGTTTGTACAGACACATGAACTATTTTTTATTTCATACTATAAGCATGGCATGCTTTGTTTTTTAGCTTCAATTTGAGGAATAACATGATGGTGCAATTAAATGGATAAAGAACACGACTATTTTATAATTTTAATTTATTTTCTGCAATACCTTGTATGTTTTAATTTTGTAATAAAATAATCAACATGTTTTAAAATTACATTGTCTCATTATTCAATAAAGTTCATTGCTACATTTCAAACAAAATATAATAATTTAATATAATAAACTAGATGTCATAATTGTTCATTAGTTCATTGTTTACACATTTTTTATTAGTTCACTGTTGTGGATTGAATCGCATATAGCCCAGTATACTATTACACAGTCCGCATTAGCCAGCATATAACTACACTTGTGGCTAGAACGTGACAGTTCCACAGATCAAACAGTGTACCGCTCACTCACCGCAAAATTCAAAGGAATACATAACTGTAACCGCGTGTAAAGTGTGTCTCGGTTTACTGATTTCACAGGTTTTACAGTTTGCCCAAGTTGAGTACCGTAATTTTAGACTGTTTATAAAATAGCCGCATAATTACCAATAAGTGATCATTAATGGATGGATTTTCGTAATTACCGTAAACAACGAAGGTGAGATTGCCCTGAACATCACAGTTAAAAATATTTACCGTAGAATGTTAATTTACCGTTCCCTCTAAAAATATTCGGACATTGGCAAATATGAATTAATTTTGGAAAGTTATATTTCCGGACACCAAAAAAAATAATTATGTTATCCCGTCTGAACTGATAGAGTTAATGTAATCTCTTTTTCGTTTCATAAGTGCATGTCATCAAAATCTTTCTCAGCAAAATGGTCCGAACATACGCGAGAGTGCTCTGAAAAATTCCATTTCACACCGTTTTGCAAAACAAGTTCAATCCATTTAGTTTGGTGACGGCAACATGGAAATGTGTGTAGACTTACACTTCCTTCCTGTTTACTTTTTCTACAAAAGCTTAATGAACACATCAATAATATTCCAGGGTTTAAAACACTTAGGCTATATGAGAAAAATGGACATCCAACAAGAGTAACGGTTTGTTTACACATAGATACGCGCCATAATTGATTATGTAAATTAGGTAGTTTGTACGGAAGATGTGATTGGTCGTCCCTTATGACGTCATTTTCCGAAGATCGATCGCGCACCTTTTTTTTTTGTGTACAGGTAAACTTCATACCTGTAAAACTTGCATTTATCAACGGGTTTTGAGAAAACGGACGATGACAATGACATTCTTTTATAATAAGCTTTCATTTAAAATCACTTTATTTTTCAATTTGGAGGACCCTTTAAGTTTTTGCGACAACGGACACTAAGTCTTGGCAACATACAAAGTGATTCCCATGTACAAGTTTATTGCGACGACGGACATTCGACACCAACATAATCTCGATGAGCATGTAGGTGTAAAATATTCCAGAAAAAACAGAAACAAGAGGTCAATGACCTTGGAGCTCTACTGATAGATTTTGATAGCTAGATCAGCATTCCTGTGAAGTTTCATAAAAATCTGTCAAGTAGTTTCAGAGGAGTAGTCGCTAGAAGTTGAAGTTTTTACCATATAACTCTAGGTAAACAAAGATGGCCACTGGCAGCCATGTTTAATGTTGAATCAAAATATTTTTTGACAAGGATCAACATCTTGTCATGCTGATCATTTCAGAAAAAGTCCCATATCAATATCACTTATAGCTTTCAAGAAGTAGTCGCTGCAAACTTGTATTTAAAAAATCTATTTTTAGCTTTGGTGGCCATCTTGGATTTCACATCAACATGAATTTTTGTTAGGATCAACTAGACTTCATGGGCAACATTTCTGTAAAGTTTCATGAATATCCATCCAGTAGTTTCAGAGGAGTAGTCGCTACAAATAAAAGTTTACGGACAGACACACGGACGGACAGACGGACGACGGACGCCACACCATGGCATTAGCTCTGCTGATCTCTGCTGATCTCTGATCAGTCGAGCTAAAAACACGTACCAGTATCCTTTCTATTGGATTTCTTTTCCGCTTGTAGCGAGCATTTAACTGAATATTTCAGTTTCTCCACATATTCCTGGATCTACAAAGACATCATGTAATAGTGTGATCAATTCAAATTACAGCTGGTCCGAAAACTCTTCAATTTGAAAGTTGTTAAATGGCTTATTAACACTGTACATGTTATTTAGACCCTATACCCTATTGTGTCTATCAAGGACACTGAATTATGAAATATTCAGAATAATTGTCATTTCAAAAATCTGATTATTTGCAGATCGTTATAAACAATTATTTAAATAGTTTTTTTGCATATTACTTTAATATAGTTGATTACAAAAATGTTGAACAATTATATATTTAAACCTTTGAAATAATAACGAAGACAATGCAAAAACTCAAAATTGTATTACCCTTTATTTAATTAATTACATATATGTATGCAAGAAGGTCGAAATAATACTTGATTACCTCGATGCTAATTGTAATGCTTAATAAATACTTTTAGATTTCAATGTGTCACTTTCTTTTTTCAAGAAGTGTATGGGGCTTCTGTTGGCCAAGTGGTTAGTCTTTGACTTGAAATCAAGCCCTCACGGGACCAAGAATCTTTATGTGAGGAAGCTATACAGCTGGCTTGCGAAACGTCAGTTTTACTCATGCAAGAAAATTTCCTGGAGGAGCACCTATGAAATCTGGAAAGTCACATACGACCTTAGCTGTTGGTGCAACTATAAAATCCAATTCAATTTAATTTCAAGAAATATCCTTTTCAGAATTTCTACTATGAGAAAGTAATATCAACTAAAAACCGTCTTGTGAATCAAGGTATCGAGAACTAGGACAGTAAACTTAAATGCTGTTTAACAGTAACGAATACCTGATCTGGGCCTTTGGTTTTCATTTTGTCTGCTATATGTTGGTATGCATCTAAGGGGTAACTGAAATAAATAAAACAAAATAAGACATACCGTATTATTTTCCCTAATAGTAGCGACCAGGTGCTATACAATCAATTTTTTATTAAATTTAGATTTTTTGGTGATTTTTTTGGATACAAAAGATCAAAAATGTACTGAATTTTGAAGATCTTCATTTATTTAACACATTATACGTTATTTAGAGAAGCCCCAGAGAGAGGGTAAGGATACATAGGAGCCTGTGAATATATAACAATAGCTTCCTAATTTCCTTTAACCTGCTCAGATTGTAGTCACGGCACTGCCTGGTTTCATCCCCATCTAAAGGTTGAGGCCAAGGGAAAGAGTCTCTCCAAAGAAAACACCAACCTAACTCTGTGGCACCAGTGAGGCTTGAACACTCACCCTCTTGGCAATACAAATATTTCAGTGTCTTAGGCAGAAATTCAAGTCTTGGGTATGCAAATATGCAAACAGGGTGTGCTAGAGCCGAGTCTCTGAGGATTTATTTTTTTTAAAGATAAAGGTAAAAAAGATACAGTTTAGGACATCTTTCTTTTATAAATGTACAAAGTAGAATAATATTAAGAGTAAGAGGTGGAAAGTGTTGTTAATAAAAATAACAAATATTGGCTGTGATTTTTTCAAAAAATGGCACAGCAAAAGAAGGCTGGCTATTGGCTAACACACTGAAATATTGAATGATGATATGTTGAATAAGGCACCACAATACATTAAAATTCTTGTTTTGATGGAAACAATAACAACCATAGACATATTAAAAAGGTTAACTACAGAAGCCCAGTTAGTTACCATCTGAGGAGCTGTTCCAGCTTCTGCTTCTCTCGAATACTCCATTTTTCATTTAGAAGAATCGACATGGTCACCTTGCTGTGTGAAGCACTATGCGATGTGTACGTCTTTTCTCCAAACGGTTAATAGTTCTGGAAAACATAACTAGATATTAGTATGGTAAATCGTTTTATAAACACACTAACAAATCCTAATGTTATCCAAATGCCATCATTTAGTGGATTAATTAAAACTAAAACTAACTGTACTGCTCTAGTCACTGTGGATGGCTGGATGCTTTAAAAGATATTCCTATACATATAACTAGAAGGGTTTTCCACTGTATCGCCTGCCGTGTGCTAATTTCAGCATGGACAATCTAATAAAGTTTGAAGACATTGGGCATAATCCTTTATAAATTATAAAGCAGTGTGTTTTTTTTAATTGTTAAAATTTATGAAAAAGGACAAAACTTTGCATTGAATAATTGATAAGAAAGATCTGTATAAAGTTTCATGACCATAGATCAATACTTTGCCAAGTTACAAGCAACACATGAAGGTTAGTTTCAGGTTAAAGTATTATGAAAAGGGTCATAACCCTGCCATAATGAAATTCAGCCTTTTGACATGTCAATGACATTGAATAATTGATAAGAAAGAACTGTATAAGTTTCATGACCATAGGCCAAATTTTTGCCAAGATATGAGCTAGGTAATGTTAGTTATTGGACATGTGTAACAACATTCCTTGGAGTAAGATGAAGATAAGTGTGAAGTTCATGAATATAGGTGAAATGCTTTTCAACGTATGGCAATATTTTGCTAAGTTATGAGCTAGGTCAGGTTGCAGGTTAAAGTTTTATGAAAATGGGTTAAAAGTAGCTATCCCGCCAAATAATGACAAAATTACACTACAAAACCGTTTATCAAAACTCTGTCCATGTGTTCAGGTCATGTAATAATGTATAATTTTTATGTGCCGATTAAAAGTGTAGGTTTTATTAATGTGTTCTTAGAATACCTGGGACTGAATATGCGTAAAATGAATTATGAGTTGGTAACTGATAATTCGATGCTCCAGTTTTGGGGTTTGGCCCAGCTGGTTAAAGACGTTTATATTGTGTTTGGATTCTCAAGATATGTAAGGTATATATAAACATGTACCTAAAGGTCTAATGCATAAAGTTTGTGAGGAAGTGACCTAAATGATAATGTTGAAGGTAAAACATATTAAGTTATCTGCCCCTTACTTGGAGGGTCAAGGTCACATCCACATTTGCTTTGTCACATTGCAATTTACCACTCGAGATACAACTATATAAGCAAAGTTTGAAAGGTCTAGTGCATACAGTTTGTGAAAAAGTTACCTAAACACAAAAGTTGAGGGTAAAAATTATAAGGTTATCTGCCCTTTGCTTGGAGGGTCAATGTCACATCCACATTTGCTTTGTCACGTTGTGATGTGCCACCCAAGGTCAACTATAGGCAAAGTTTGAAAGGTATAGTGCATACAGTTTGCGAGAAATTGACCTCAACGCAAAAGTTGAAGGCAAAAATTGTTATCTGCCCTTTGACTGGAGGGTCAAGGTCATTTCCACATTTGCTTTGTCACGTTGCAATGTACCACCAAGATACAACTATAAGCAAATTTTGAAAGCTCTAGTGCATACAATTTGTGAAAAAGTGACCTAAATGCAAAAGTTTAATGGAAAAATTATTAAGTTATCTGACCTTTGCTTGGACGGTCAAGGTCACTTCCACATTTCCTTTATCCCATTGCAATGTACCACTAAAAATAAAACTATAAGCAAAGTTTGAAAGGTCTAACACACAGAGTTTGAGAAAATGACCTAAACGCAAAACTTGAACGTGGACGCATTCGCCCTAGCCTTCGCAGCCGGAAAAGCAACACATATGTCTCTTTTTTTCTTCGAAAAGGCGAGACAAAAAGTGTACTTCAAAACATAAATGTTTTATTGTGTCACTACAATCGACAAAGGTGCAGTTTTATCATTGCAGCTTTGTATAATAAACATTAATTGATCAATCTGTTAAGCTAAATTATCGTAAAAAAAGCCACAAACATCGTTACAAGTGCATTACTGTGTGTTTTTAGTAATCCCTTGTTTTTCACCATAGGAGTTCCTCTGACCCTAAAAAGCCACAAAAAAAACAAAAACTTTCAGTGTCAGAAAAGGCTCGGATTAACCTTTAAGATCCAAATTATTAATTGAAACTGTTTCAAAACAGAACTGTTTACAAAAACCGATATCGTTGGCATTGATATGCAAAATGTAGATGTAGAAGTGTAATAACTTAAGCTTTGGATGCTTTTTACTAGAAGATGTCATTTCAAATAAAATTATACCTGAGTTAACTGTAACCCGACCAACCCTCTGAAAACACCCCCGACTCCATTTTATTTTATTGAAAAAAAATTGGAAAAAAAAATAAATAAAAATGTTCACGCGAACACGGTGCAATTTTCAATTTCGCGGTGCAGTTTTGACAGCTGTTTTGGCTGTACAGTTTCGAAAATGTCAGCACATATGGAAGCGCACTCTCCATAAAGAATCGATTGTTGAATTGTTTGACAAGTACCACAGACTGGTCGGTAAATGCCCAGAGTTCCAGGCCACCTGTCGTAAGTTTGTTTCTAAAACAGTAATATTGATGTGCATATGTTTACTTGCTTCTCAGCACTAAGCATTGGCATCGACTACTACTGCATTATAACTTCTTGAAGAAGTATACCGTTCGATAATAATTTTCTGAACTCAACCTCATAATAACTAACATGAGAAATTAAATACCACATTTTCCCATTCATCAAAGCTCATCGCCATCTTAAACGTAACTTCGCCAAAAAAAAAAAAAAAAGGCCTAATTTTATTTTGCCTTTAAAGATGAACTGCCAATTTTGTTGCGCATATTAACTATTATAACTGCCAATTTTGTTGCGCATATTAACTATTTTGTTTAACATCTGCTGACCATGATAACGCTTTTCTGTAAAGGGAAGTACATGTAAGTACAGAAGCGATTTGGTTCTTTATGCATTTCGCCAATTTCTAATGCGTATTTGTACGCAGTTAATTTCTAATGCATTTTTTTTTTAATTTTAATGCGTAATTCATATATTTGACAAAGCATCATCAAAATAAACTGACCAATCAGTGAGCAGAAATTTGACACACTCTAAATTCTGGTAGGTGATAAACTCGGTCTTTATCCTAGATGTTCAACCAAGTTTACTGTTAAAATTAAGGTATTTACAGTGTGATTATTTTGAAACCCAGCATATTAAATACGCATTTATGCAAATTGATTCAAAATATGTATATTTCCAAATCGAATCTTAAAAGTTATCATCTTTTTACTCTGCCAAAGATTTTTTATTTTGCTTTAGAACCTAATGATAAAAACCGAGTAACACACTTTTAATCACCTAGTGAAAATAAGGTTAAATCTCAACATTTTGGCAATGCGAAATTATGAATAACGCAAATACACACCTTATCTGGAGCTCTGTATGTGGGGCAAAAAACGGGAAGCATTAGATTCCTGAAAAAAACACGCCAATAAATTTGGCTAATCGCCGCTATTGAGTGCTTTAATCGACCTAATCAGCCTAGATCGATATCTGCAGTTTTGTCTCAGGCCGAAGGTGTGGCGGGAGGAGGGGGAGAGGGTCTAACTCGTATGGAGGGAGGAGGTAGCAATGCAAAACCCGATAGGTGGCGCCGCGTAAGCTATATTTAGAATTTAGGAATATCCCAACCTGGAGTTGGGTACGTCAAATTACGCATCTTTTAAGTGCTAAGACACTAAAAAGTGGAACTTTTTATGTAGAATATAGGAAGAAAACACTGCATACATTACGTAATTGACCTCACGGCTTTTGTTATTTATTGGTAGATGAAAAATAAATGGAAGCGAAGTGCGGTTTTTGGAAGTTCAGTATTAAATCGGATGATTACGCTCTAGTTTATGTACAAATAAAGTACTTCAATAATTAATCTTCAATTTGTTTTTATTTAATCTCACAAAAAATGACGTACTCGTGGTGTATTTGCGCATTTTTCAACGCCTGCTAACATCAGAAAAAGACAACTCTTGTCATGTGACTGTAATGCGCATGCGTGGTACTACAAACCAGATCGTCTTTTTCGAGTCTTATTTCGGACTAGAAACTTGTTCCCACTAATAATTCTCATGAATTCTTTAGTGAAATAACAGTTTAAATATTTCATACACATGTTATCATTCATCACGAAAGAACTTTTGGCTTTTTTAGGCTAATTTACTCAGTTTTCAGAATTGTTCAAATTTGACCTTGACATTGTCACGATAAGTCATGTAGGCCATCTAACGCGAGTACTCATTTGTTTACATAGCAAAGATGACGGGTTTAACACCAACTTGTGAAAACAGTAGCACATATTTAAAAGAAAAAGGGAAAGAAACATTCATTTGACACATTACTTTGTAAATGACTGCATCTGCATGACTTTATTGCAAGGAAAAGACAATATTTATCAGCTGGGTTGCTTTTTTCAGAAAAATTGATAAAAAGGCTTATTCATTTTGGCAATTGTTGGACACAAAAATTATTTTTTTTGCATGTAGGGTGGTTCATAAACTTACTTTTTTTTCCTCAATGGACTATTTTGATGATACTATTTAGAAAATACTAATCAGTTTCCCAATATTTTCTAATTTGAAAAATGCCTTTGCATTGCTAGAGGAGGTGGAGAGGATCGATCTAGGCTGATTAGGTTGATTAAAGCACTCAATAGCGGCGATTAGCCAAATTTATTGGCGTGTTTTTTTCAGGAATCTAATGCTTCCCGTTTTTTGCCCCACATACAGAGCTCCAGATAAGGTGTGTATTTGCGTAATTCATAATTTTAGACTCTAACTCGTACAACTTCGTATAACTTTAGTATCAATTCAAGGGAGATTACTCAATGTTCATGCAAATTATGTTTTAAAATAACGTTACAGATAAAAAGTAGAGGCCAGATGCATATCTTAATATCCATTTTTTCCAATATTTGACTCGAGATAAACAAACAATACATTTGTTAACGATGACTCTGTTAACGTACCATGCACTGATGCAAAAATCTTCCGACAACAAATTCACCCAAGCGTTTGCCTACCATGATGTACATTTTCCGCACTAAAAACCATGACGTCATCAAACTTTGAGCACCTGCTCTTTCCGGAAATGTACGAACTTGTCACCGTAATTAATTCTGCAAACCTATTGGATAACGGAAATTACTAAATAGATTCGTAAATTTCCGTCGACATCATTGTACCAAATGGAACAGCCATTGGAAACGATTTTGGGATGAAATGAATATTAGTCGTCTGTGTTAGAATCCATTTACGAAAGACAGACAAAAACGATTGTCTTTCTGTTTCGATAAATTGATTGTTAAATAATCAGTTGTATTAAAACAATTAGTAGAATCTACACGGAGTAAGGACATATGCAGGATATTTTGTTTTTTCATGCTCGTTCTGTGGCGTAGTTTTGGACGGAAACCATTCTTCGTATATATCGACCGCCATTACTCAATGTAAATGACGAAAGAAACCATACTTCATGATCAAATTCGCCCCCTCTTGAATCTGTTCAAACCATGAGTGGGCGACCAAGAACAACATCATTCGCTGAAGGTGGAAAAGCAGCTGGCTCAGCTCCATTTGGCGGAATGAAAACCATAAGTAAGTGGGAAAAGTATGACTTGTTACAGTAAACTGGGTCAGTCAGCATAGATACCATGTTTGGCAAGAAGATGCTGATTGAAAAGTTGTAAAATAAGAAATTGCCCTCAATAAAGCAACGTCGGAACACAATCTTCATTGCTTTTCAGGATCAGTATTAATGTAAATCTAACATCCAAACCAGAAAATCTTGCTCAGCTCATTAGCATAATTTATGTGTCCATGAAGTTTTAATTTAAGCTCTTTTTTTTTTTTGCAAGTATCACATTGATGACTGAGGTTAGATATGTTCAGTAACCTCGGAATTGAAACCATGTGCACATCAGTATCCTGTGTTTAAATTTGTTACATTGTTAAACACGCTCCACAAACAATTTGATTCAGGTACTCCTATAAATTTGTATTTATAAGGTGGCTAAGTTGTTATTATACTTGCCTCGCTATCGTCCCAGAGGTGCGGGATTCGGGATCATTTCACCAGGCTTTTTCCCGGAAGTGTCGCTTCTTATGGATGGCGGGAGGTGTAAAGAAATGTTGGTGGTTTGCCTCCACCACTAAAAATATCGACTCTTATATAACCTTTCATTTGCGAATGACGTAAAACACCATCCAATTCAAACGAAATCAAAACTTACACAGCTGTACCAAACATGAGCACCATCATTAAAAAATACTGCTACCAAGGCAGTGTGTTCAGTCCTTTACCAGGTCATACAAAAGACTATAAAAATGGTACGAGTAGCTCCGCAAGTTAAAAGCCTTTAACCCAAATCTGATAAGTGTTCCTGTAAATCTGAACAGTTTTGCAGTTTCTGCTGCTGCAGCAAATTATATTTCGGTGATGTTAGTAAAATGTGATTTACTTGGTGCTAGGACTTGTTGGCCCGGTATCCGTATAATGTGACTGTTTTGGGTATCATGTCACGTGTCTATGTCATGGTATTCCAGTGTGCTAGCACTATAAAGTTGAGCACTGCGACAAAAATGCATAGTAATGAATATAAGGACAAAAAAAATAAGTTTGTTTCTGGTCTCCGACCGAGCCTACTTTTAAGGGCACAAAAAAAAGGTTTTTAAGGCATGTTGTGGAACACTCATTATGTAATATATTCAAGAAAACATGCTTTTGATGTTCCTGATTTGAATTCAGTATACAGTTGCTGCCACGCGGATTACGACTAATCCCACTCATCGCGGCGATTTTATCTCACCGCGGACACACTGATTTTGTCCCCGCGATCCGCGGACAGCCCGCTCATCACGGGGATAATACATTTTTTCCACCGCGACACAATCACCGCGATTCGCCGTGATCTGTTTTGATTCGCACACCGCTTTACCAGGTGTGAAATCGCAGGCCATCGCCGCGATTTATCTTCAGTATCAATGTACAATTGTGCAGTCAATTTAATGCATTATTATTCAATAACTATTAAAAACCCGAAGCAGAAGACAAATTTTATTTTTGTTTTCGGAAAATTCAAATGCCCGGATAATGTATACTGGGTCACGATAGTTATATGGCGGTTCCTATTACCGACTTCGCGGTGACTGAACATAAAATTCAAATCTTATACTGGAAATTAGAATTATATTTTTTTAATTAATCGTTATTTTAACATATTTTACTATTCTGCTGTTGGTTATTAATACATCGATGGGTTCTTTAGTCAGAAATAATCCGAAAAATTGTAAAGAATTCCGGGTCATTAACCCGTTATTAGTGCCGCCTTGTTAATAGGTACACACATCGCAAAGGATTGTGGGTAGCCAATTTATGTCCGGTCAAGAGAAATGTGTATTTTGGAAAACAAAAACGAAAAACACACGTTATTAAATGCATTAAAAGTTTGAAATACCTATTGCTTCCAAAATTGTTCATTGTAGTTATCATTTTTATTACATTTTTCATTGATCCGTGCTCTAATTTCCCCCGCAGTCCCCCGCGAATCTATCACGGAGAATCGCGGTGATTTCTTTCTTTCGAGACTGGATTTTGCAATCGCGGCGGTTTTTACAGTCGCGCAGGGCCCTCACGCTACTTTGGGTGAAGGGGCCCGCATCCCTCAGAAGGGGGAATTTTTGTAACTGGGGGGAATTTTTACAACAAATAAAAAACTCTGTTTGATTAACACGTTTCACTTTATTAACATACATTCGTCAACCATCTGGTTCTTTTTCTGATAAAAAAACTCCACTTAATAACCATCAATGGCATGTTTTCATCGGAGGTCCACATTAAAAGTCAACCCTTCTCTTCTTTTTATCCCGAAAAAAACCTATTGCCCTGTCCAGTTGGGCATCTGGTTGAGTCAGTGCCTGATAATAGTTAAAACGTCCTGTGCACGATAAACAGTCTAAAACCAGTCTAATAATAATCAAAACGTCTTTTTCAAACCCGTAAACACGACATCGTGAGCATATCGTCTTGAATTTTTTTTTTTTTTGATTTTTTTTTAAAGAATTTCTGAGGGGGAAAAATATCAATTTTTTGGGGGAAAAAAGATACTTTTCAGGTGGGGGACTGCCGCCGAATAACGGCGGCAGAAATGACCAAATGAGGGCCCTGTCGCGGGGAATCCTCGCGATATTTCGGGTGACAATCCGCGGTAAGATCCCGGGGATTTGTGACTTCGATTGAAAAACGGCCGCGGGGATGCTGCGAAAAAGTCGTAATCCGCGTGGCAGCAACTGTAGTAAGAATTAATTCTAAAAAAAAAGATAATAATTCCTACCTGCCCTTATTTTTTTTGGGGAAAGGACCAGAAACAGAGCCTTTTTTTTGACCTAACAATGATTTTTAGCTCGACTGATATCAGCAGATTATGCCATGGTGCGGCGTCCGTCTGTCGGTAAACTTTTATTTGTAGCGACAACTCCTCTGAAACTACTGGATGGATATTCATGAAACTTTACAGAAAGGTTGCCCATCAAGTCTAGTTGATCCTAGCAAAAATTCATGTTGATGTGAAATCCAAGATGGCCGCCAAAGCTAAAAATAGAGTTTTAAAATACAAGTTTGTAGCGACTACTTCTTCAAAACAATAAGAGATATTGATATGGGACTTTTTCTAAAATGATCAGTATGACATGATGTTGGTCCTTGTCGAAAATCGTTTTGATTTGACTTTTAACATGGCTGCCAGCGGCCATCTTTGTTTACATAGAGTTATATAATGAAAACTTGTAGCGACTACTCCTCTGAAACTACTTGACGGATTTTCATGAAACTTCACAGGAATGTTGCTCTTAATGTCTAATGGATCCCAGGGCTGTACAAATCCTATAGCATGACGCCCGGGACTAGTCCAAAACCAAAGTCGGGCGTGTCACTTTTTCAAAGATGTCAGTCTCGGACTAGTCCAATTTTAAAAAAAGAGAAAGTCGGGCATGTCACTGTTTTAAAGATTTCAGTCCCAGATCCCAGATTTGTCCAGTTAACAAAGTCGGCCACCTGTCATAAAACAACCCCAGCACACTTCTCTACGTAATCCTTTAATTGCACTCGCTTACGTAATGCAATTAGCATCCACAGAGACGATCAGCGATTGCCCCCGGGCAGTTTTATCAACAATCAACCATGCCGGAAGTCCCGCCTCCAAATTACTTTGACAGTCGGCATTGTCGACAGTATCCAATCAATTGACCCGATCTATTTTAATCCAGACCCGCTAGACAATAAAATGACTACTACACATGTTCGTCACGTGATTACCTGTTCGTCACGTGGTGAGCTGAAAATGGCGATAAATTGAAACAATAACACTAGAACACGTTGATTAATTAGCAATCAGGCCGATTTGTCGGCAATCTTTCGATGAGTAAAGAAACTAAGGCCTAAAAAAAAAACTTGTGTGTTTCTGGTTTCACCCTGTCAAAAAGTTAGGGTAGGTAGGTAGGAAAAAGTTTTTTTTTTAGATATTTTTTTTATATATATTGTTCGCATATATTATGCCATTTTTGTACTAAGGCAACTTTTTGATAACCTTTGCAATCCAGATTAGATGCTTAACAACTCTGGCTAATAAAATTATCATTTGAATAAAAAAAAAAAAAAAAAACTTTTTTTTTTTTTTTTTTTTTTTTTCCGCTAAAAATATTTAGGGTCGGCGGTGATAAAGTAGGGACGGTCGGGAAACCGGAAACACACATGTTTTTTTATTAGGCCTAAGGACGTTTGATAATGGAAGTATGTTTGATATGAAATGGTAGGTGTGATTTGTTTTTATTGTTTCTCAGTGTATTGTTGAGCGTAATTGTAACAGACATGAAAGCGGGTGGGGTAACGGTTTGTGCATAGTGTACTAATTACGTTCGAAGAATTGAGTTGTCAAAAAAATAAAAATAAAAACAAAACGAACTGATATACATAATCAGTTTGATTTCGTATTTGGCAGTGCTAATGTTTACATTTCAAAATGAGTTTGTTGAACTTTTTCAGTGTTAAAAATAAGGAAAATATGAAAGCGAAAGTGAAAGTAAAAATAAAAAGGAAAAATGTAGAATGTGATTCACAGCCAATCAAAAAGTCAAACTCATCTGGTGTAGTGGACAAAAACATAAAAATAAAATGTTTATATTGATTCACATGTTATTTATTTTTTGCATTAGGTAAAATGGTAATAAAGTTAAGAATCTCATCTGTAGCCCCTTACCTATATAAAGTTATGACTTTTTTTCTCTACTACATTAAATGATTATCTGAACTATACTATGAAACTCAATATCTATACTGAAATTTGAAAATGCAGATGTGATTCTTACTATAGACTATACCACTGAAACATACATTAATTGTCTGAAGACTAAATAAGGATTGTTTCCTTTACTGTGTATAATGAATTGTAATGAGTATGCAAGACGCAGTTTTAACATATTGAGAAATCGAAAGAATTCAGGACTTGTGTCCATTTTTTTGGGACTAGTCACAATTTTTTTGGGACTAGTCACTTTTGACAGGGTGACTAGTCCCGGACTAGTGGCTAAAAAAAATATTTGTACAGCCCTGGATCCTAGCAAAATTTCAGGTCGGCTGAAAATTCAAGATGGCCGCCACGGTTAAAACTAGATTTTCAAAAAACAAGTCTGTAGCGACTACTTCCTGAAATCAAAATCAATCAGTAGAGCTTCAAGGTCATTGACCTCTTGTTAAAAGGCCAATTACACCCCATTCAAGCCAGACTCCAAAAAAGGCAATGCCCAATTTATTGGATCTAGTTGTGTTTGTTAATTTGTATTAAAAATACATCAGGCAGGGTTCTCAATAGACTTTAAAAGTGAAGAGTCAAAAATCTCAACGTTCAAAATTGAAATAGCAAGAGTCAAATATAAATCGAAACGCCGTTTTATAAAACATCCTTTAATAACTTTAATTGTAGTGAATTGTGTAAATATTGTATTGCAAAGAAAGGTGTGCAAGAATATATATACATTTGAACTTAAAAAACTACTATTCCATTTTACAATAATGTATCATTGTGTCAAAGATTCAAAGTTATGTAAGGATGTTTTATAAATTGGGGTCCACATTTGTTAATATTATAAGTTATTGCACCAATTGTATGTATGTATATTTGGAACATTAAACAAGAAAACAAAGGATAGTGTAGAAATCTATTCTCATTTTATTAATTTCATCTATTTCAAAAACTAATTCTGTAGTATAATACAGTACACTCTATAATATTACAGTACAGTACACAGTAACACTCTTTCATTTAATATACTATTATATAATAGACGAAAATATACTTCTTTGTGCCATTTATTTGTGAATTTATCATACATGAATTAAGTCCGTTACTAGAGAGCACAAAAAAAGTCCGTAATCACAAAATATCACATTGCGTAATGTCCAGTAAGTTTTGACTGAATGATAGCCCGGGTTAAAAAACGCTATTTTTATGTTCATTTCGCCGATTTATAAATTATCCTCATTAAAATGATATTTCTTTTTTCTTTAAAACGTGCGTATAAAAAAAATTACGAACAACAACACAAATAAACAAACAAAAACACAAATAGTGTCAATTTTATTTTTGGCGATTTTACCTGTTCACACGTTTGACCGCTAGCTTCTGTTTTATCGCAGTTCAGTCTAATTAACCGGTAATCAATCAGAAGCTGGTAGCAATCAATTAAACAGTTAATCCAATCAAGTCATAATAGTCTCCACCCGCGCAAAGCATCATAAACTTCAAAGATAATCATTAAATTATCGATACAATAGCAGCGATTCGATTACACAGTGACACCATTTACAGACGGGTTATTTCCGCCTCTGGCACACAAGCTGCGACAGCAGCGAATTTGATTGGTCGAGAGGCGATCAAGTTCGTCAGGCAAGGTGTCAATCACTGTTTATGCTGCGCGTGCTCATTGTTGTTGTTTGGACTATCGAAAATAGGTATTGGATTGATGCTTAAAAGCAAATACACGCGCGTCATAAAAACGCACAGGTCGTAAATTAGATTAGGTCAGAAATGGGTCAAATTGAAATTCCATGCGCGCGTGTGTATGCGTCTATTGAGAACCCCGATCAGGGTTCTGAAAATATATTGAAAATCCACTTGCCCAGGGCACGTGGATTTTCAAAAGTCACTTGTTCTGCCCATAATGTCACTTGTCCCACATTTAAAAACACCTAATTGCAGTGAAAATTGGCGCTGCACCATTATTCGTGTTAAACGGGACGGACCGCCACATATATACTTAATTGGATTAGAAAGGGAGAATGTATTTTAGTGTATTAGTTAATGCATTGTATTTATTCATATAAAAAAATCAACTGGTTGCATTTACTTCTTTGTGTCTATTACATATTTGTGTTACTTAAATCATAAAATGATGAATGTGACTTTACAAACTCATTGTATTCCCCCACCCCACCAGTCACCACACACACCACCCCATTATTTTTGATGACCATCCAAAAAAACTGCTTGGCATATAGTGTATGGAACTTTTAATGTCACAGTTTGTGCAATAATCCTGTTGACAGAAAAAAAAGAAGCTATTGTGTTCATTTAATAAATGTGTGACAAGCAAAGAAACGATACAATGATATTAAAAATATTCACTTGGGCCCCCCACTATCTGTAACCATGGTAACGTTCCTACGCCTTTGTATTTGAACTAAAGGTAATTAGATTAAAGCAAGAGGCCTGAATAGGGATTTTCCAAGGAATTGTTTAAGAAGTAGTAGCAGTAACATTCAGAACTTGAGAAAAAGGTTCTGTGATTGTTTTGAAATCGCGAAAACCCATGACATGCACATATCGCTAAGTTATGCAACTTATTTGTGTAGTATGCACTTCCATATAAGTTTAATTACAGGCTATATCAATGATATACACCAAATACCTTTTAAAATCACATTGATTATCAAGTGATTCGAGTAATTGAAAATGTATTTTCGTTACGAACAAATCTTCGGCTAGATTATCTAAACAAAAACATAACGTCACGTGGGTCTGTCAATGATTGCTTTGACACATTAAATTTGCAAATTAAGACTTTTCTGTTTAGTGTAGGGCTTCCACTAAGGTTCAAATTTAGGAAGTTTAAACTTCCTGCATATCAAATTTGGAAGTTATGGGAAAAATTTAGGAAGTTCCAGTGTTTGGGCATGGCATTCATACTCAGTCGAGTCAATGATTCCGCGTGGTGTTTGGGCTGGAGGGGGTGAGGGATCTAAATCTAGGTATCTAAAGTATTAAAAGAAGGATATTTATAATCATAGATATGTTTATAAAAGAAAATATTTGATGACATCATTATATAAAAAAATTGCCTTTGCGTGTCATACCCCACCCTAAGGTTTTATACAGTGAATTACATTTTGCAAACAGTTTCAATTCATCCGTCCAGGAAAGCTTTTAAATCGGCATACATTAATGAAAAGTAAGTAAAACTGTCATCTATAACCTTACATGTGTTGAAAATGACGTAAAACACCATACAAACAAAACAAATCGTTCGTGTGTACAATCGTGTCCGGTCAATAACTCTGACAATAATGGACATATTTTCAAATAACTTGGCACAACAAGACATGTCGCGCACAAAATCCAGGTCCGTGGCTTCAAGGTCACACTTAGAGGTTAAAGTTCAAAATAAACTGCTTTCGTGTCCGGTTAATAACTCTGACATTCATGGACATGTTTTCAAATAACTTTTCACAAGTGCTCACTACAACAAGACAATGTGTCGCGCACAAAACCCAGGTCCGTGGCTCTTAAGGTCAAGGTCACACTTAGAGGTCAAATTGTGTCCGGTCAATAACTCTGGCATTCCTTGACAGATTTTTAAATAACTTGGCACAAGTGCTCACCACAACAACATGGTGTGTCGCACACAAAATCCAGGTCTGTGGCTCCAAGGTCAAATTTACACACAAAGGTCATATCGTGTACGGTCAATAACTCGGGCATTCCTGGAGGGATTTTCAAATTACTTGGCACAAGTGCTCATCACAATAAGACGATGTGGCAACCACAAAATCCAGGTCTATGGCTCAAAGTTCAATGACTTAGAGGTCAAAGGTCACTTTGGGGGCATTTGTCACTTACTTTGACATTTCTTGTTTTTACCAATCGGACAGATATCACCATTTTTAGTCCGCCATCGGTCCCGGGTGGGACTATAGGTACAGCACCCTGTCCTTCCGAAATGCTTGTCCGGGCCATATTTCCAAACTTGGTATGTGGATACATCTTGGGATAGTGGTGTGTCACGTACCAAAATAAGGTCACTGTGACCATGACCTGTGACCTCTGTCATAGAAAATGCTTGTCCAGACCGTTTTTATCAATACTATTACACTTAAGAGATACCAAACGGTGTGCTGCATACCAAAATAGGGTAACTATGACCTTGACCTGTGACCTTTGTAAATGAGAATGACTTGTAAATGAGAATGAAAATGCTTGGCCGGACTGTATTTTCAATACTATAAAACTTAAGAGATACCAAACTTGATATGTGAATACATCTTGGGATAGCGGTGTGTCGCGTACCAAAATAAGGGCACTGACCTCTGTCATAGAAAATGCTTGTCCGGACTGTATTTTAAATACTATGTGTTAACACTTAGAGATACCAAACTTCATAGAAAATGTCTGGAAAATGTTTGTCTGGGCAAGTGGGGGACTATGGATTGCCCTGCAATTCTTGATGCGCTTGTTTTTCACAAAATGACTACGCTAGAGAGTCTTCGCAATTCTTAGGAAAAAAAGCCCTGTAACAGGCGACAGCTCTAGTTCATTTTGAATCTGATGAGTATGATCATTGCAGGTCAGGAATTATCTAAACTCAGAACTGAGACAAGTTGACAACACAGGGCTTCCAACATTGACTTTTTTTTGCATTTTGATCTGTTTCACAGAAATAAAATGGCCAAGTGTTTCCCCCAGGGCCATAAGGCATGTCGCATGCAACATGCCTTCCTGACTACGGAAGGCCAAACAACATTATTTGACAATATTACAGCCATCTGAGGCTATTTAAAAGAATTTATCAATTACAATTTGCTCCAGAACTAGGCTTAAGTTTATTATTTTCCACTGTACTCGTTAGAGGCCAGTTTCCGTCCAAGCCCAGTTTCCGTCATTCTCATTTAAAAAACGTTTTTACACTGCAAATTACTTACACGATGTCACTTATTGTCAGACGTTTATAACTAAAGATTGTAAACAGTAAATAAGCGGTACAAAAAGAAAGGGATTTCTCCGAAAAATGTGTTTACTTCCTAATATGGCGTAGGCGGGCGCATACTGCCGCATAATGAACTATTAAAAAAACAACAACATTGTAATGACGTCATATTTTTATCACTACCGTGATTATATAGTTAACCAAAGAGAAGCAACTCGTACAACCTGTATCTGTTTGATTTACACAGAGTTACCCATTTTTACAGTGTAAATGTCGTCGTTGAACATTTTACATTGACGTTACCAGGCGCATTGTTATAACGATCGAGGTGACTGATGGAACAATGCAAACATACCATTTTTACAATGAAATTGTTGAATAGACTTGCATACAAGTTTCTAATTCATAAAAGTTTACTGTATTTGACCTAGTTGAATCTATCACTCGATAAAATACATGACGGAAACTGGGCTTGTAAACAAAATGATTTCTCAGTTTTAGTCTTATTTATAAAAAGGTCACGTGCCACTTTGGTAATTTATATAAAACAAAATTCTTTGGTATCAAATTTCCAGGGAGAGGTAACCTAATAGAAAATAGAGTAAAAATTGTCAGGATATATAGATTTGTCTGAATAATTAGTTTATGTTTACAAAAGTGACGGAAAGTGGCCCCTGACGAGTAGAATTTCAGTTTAACAAGGAGTAAATTTCAAGTCCAGTTCATGAAATTTAATATCAAATCTACATGCCTTCACAATTTTCTGGGGGAAAGAAACCATGCAGAAGATACACCAAATGTTGATGTTAATCAGAAAGAGTTGCACCCATTCAGATATCTTTCATGTGTCTGGAGTCTAGCACTTGCATGTATTGTACTTTGTATTGAACATGTCTGAACTCACAAATATTGCTGTTCATAATTAGAGCTGTCAGTATGTCTGGCCCAAGGGCATTTTCATGTTAATTTGACATGACATTGTGTTGCCGGTTTTTTTTATTATAACATTTCCTTTTGTTTTTGCTTTGCACCTTAAGCTGGTAATTACAGTCATTGACAACCCGTCTTCACATGGATGGTTTTGGTCGGGGCTAGGCAATTGAATGTGTGACATTTTTACAAAGGATGTATGGTCTGAATCTTAAAAGTGTCCTAGGTCCATAGCTTTATGGTAAAGGTCACACTTAGAGGTCAAAGGCAGGGGTCAAGCCAGACTCCAAAAATAGGGAGAAGTCACTTCTCCCTCCAGTCAAAACAGGGAGATGTTTTTCAAAACAGGGAGACTTGAGGTCGGTCGACATGAGACGGACGATTATATATCGAGTTAACCAATTGCATGTTATTTTATTAATTATTTGTATTGGTATTATTTCTGTTAATAACTAAAATAATGCATAATACTAATAAAGCATGTATTATTATTATCATTTTGTTATTATTATTATTTTCCCACGGCCTTACAAACTTCAAAGTGACCCCCCACCACCACCACCACCACCACCACCACCACACCACACCACCACCACCACCACCACCACCACCGCGCCAATTCATGCCCGCATTGAGTAACATACGTTATTGATATCTATGTCTAATCGTAGAATACAATACATTTCCGCTGATTTCTCTCGTCAATAAAACAATCACAAACAAACTCTCTTTATACCAAACACATTTCTTTATTTCATAATTAGCCTCAATAAAACACACAACCAAAGTTTTGCTTATTAAAGATTCTTTACAATTAACTGTGCCGATGTCAATCATATAATTTATATACACTGTATTTTCCATTTATTTATCGTGGGAGATTTTTCAAGGTATCTTGTTGTCAATCATAATCATAATCACTGCCCTTGCGCAGTGTTTTGTAGTACGATTTTTAATTATTCATCAAACGAAAAAATACGACAGCTTTCATTGGTTTACTTAAATAGAATGCGCACATGATTCCCCACATGATCTAATCACGTGATCGTCTAACGAGCAAACATGGCGGTTGATATTCTCATCTCGCCTGAGGCAAGCCGATAAAGATCTATAATTAGGCTATTGCCCTGATTAGATAAGAGTCGCGTTGTTATTTAATGGTAATGGGATTAAATAAGGTACTTGTGATACACGCGCTTATTGTATATTTTAGAGGCTTTTGTTTATTATGAGGTTAATCACATTTGAAATTGCCGAAATTGACCCGAATTTGCCGAAAATGACGGCGACTCAAATTTCGCCCCACATGAATAAAAAAGCGAAGTCGGCCAAACTACAGCGAAGTTTTTAGCGACTGCGCCTAATCGCGTGACCCCTGCAAAGGTCAAAAACATTTTTATATGTCCCTTAAATAATTCTGACATTGATTGAGGGATTTTCAAATAACTTGGCAGAAGTGTTCACCGCAACAAGACTGATCAAAGTTTTACACGGGTGATGGAAAACCTAGATCTTACACATGGGGGAAGATAAAAGTCGCGCGCTGATAACTGTCATTGTGTAAGTAAACATCAGGGCTTTTTTTTGGCTGTGTTTATAGCCGTTATTGGGTCATATTCCCAATGACAAAACATATCTTTTTTTTCCCCAATTTAGAGAAGAAAATTCCTAATTGAAAGAAGAAAAAGAAAGAAAACACTGAAAAGTAGCAAGTATTGAATATAAATGCTTTTAAATGCCTCTGTTGATCTTGTTGTACAGATACAATCATGAAATAAATGTTTGACTGTTTTGTTCCCCAATTTTATGAAAAACCGCACTAAAATTCCCAATTTTGAGGGTATGGGTTATGTTCCCAAAATATAGAAGAAAAGCACTGAACATGCAAAACGTTAGTAGTTGGCAACGTCAGTGCTCAGACTGTAAATGATACACATGAAAAAGAATCAATCATGGGTATCTGGTTGAGGGAAATTCCTCCACGTGGTATAATTGTTTTAATCAGAACCACGGCAGAGTCTCGATTCAGATAAAAACAATTATACCTCGTATTGGAATTCCCGATGTTCACCGGATAACCATGAAAGATTTTATAATCTTACTAGAAGTCTATACTAAAAATAAAGGGAGTTTAGGAGACTTCAAATATATTAGCAAATGAAATAGAATTGTTTAGAATCATTTAAGGGGCCATGACTCAGCAGTTTCTGGCTGAAATAAAGATAATATTTTATTTTGGGTCAATTATTTGGTGCTGCTTTGCAATTCAAAATACCAGCGAAAACTAATAGAAAAAAATATAGACAATCATAACCCACATTTTTTATGCCCCCGAAGGGTGGCATATAGTAGTCGCACCTTCCGTCTGTCCGTTTGTCCGTACAATATTGTCTGGTTAATAACTGACAATAATGGACGGATTTTCAAATAACTTGGCACAATTGCTCACCACAACAAGACAATGTGTCGCGCACAAAATCCAGTTCCGTGAGGTCACACTTAGAGGTCACAGGTCAAATCGTGCATGGTCAATAACTCTGGCATTCCTGGACGGATTTTCAAATAACTTAGCACAAGTGCTCAACACAACAAGACGATGTGTCGCGCACAAAATCCAGGTATGTGGGGTCAAGGTCACACTTAGAGGTCAAAGGTCAAATTGTGTCCGGTCAATAAATTTTGTGTTCCTGGACGGATTTTAAATAACTTGGCACAAGTGATCACCACAACCAGTAGTGTCTCGCCCAAAATTCAGATCCGTGGCTCCGAGGTCAAAGGTCACTTCGGGGGCATTTGTCACTTACAGTGACATTTCTTGTTTATGTTTTGTTTTGGAGGCAATATATACTACTCAAAATTTGCTAATGGTCACTTTTTTGCTGTCTAAATTTCTTGCTGAAATAAATAACATTATATCTATTTTACACGAAATTATTTAGGGCAGTGTATGGTCATGTGATCTCATGACTTGATTCAAATTGTGGAATTGTTGAAGTATCAATGAAATTAATATCTTTATTGTGAATTAATTTCTAATAAAATTATATGGAAGAATAAAAGTGATCCTTATCAAATTTTGAGTAGTATATATAACTTCTTCAAACCTATTGTGCAAATAGAAATTTAACAATGACAATCTCCTGATAATTGTTTGAGATTGAATGGCTTAAATTCTGTGACCTGGATACTCTGAATTTTTAGGTTCAGTCCGCTTAAAAGGCATCTCAAGATAGTTTCAGAAATACACTAGATATATATATATCAATGTTTATAGTGTTGTCAAAGATTGATGTAATATATTCCGTTGTATTTGAAAACATTAATGTTCTTGTTGTTTTTTGTGTGTGTAAATGTTACAGTTCATCTGTGCAGCCTGATTATTTTTTATTTCCAGACAAAGATGGAAGTAAGGTGGTGACCGTCTTGGCCACGGCGGGGCAGGGAAATGACCGACCACAGGAAGTGTCGTACATTGACGCCAAAGTGATCGGAAATGGGTCATTCGGTGTTGTGTATCAAGCCAAGCTGGTGGAGACACAAGAGCTTGTCGCTATCAAGAAGGTCCTGCAAGATAAGAGGTTCAAGGTATGTCTTTGCCAACAGGCATTTTTTCCTTTCATAAACGAACTGGCCGGTGGATAACAAGGTGGACTTGAACCGGAGGACCCTAGTTCGAGCCTCATTGGCACCATTGAGTTTCTTTTGTGTTTTAGGGACTTAAAAGGCCGGCCATTACCTCCATTTCCAAATCACCAGAAGCCCAACACCCTTAATGTTTGTCGGCCAATTACAGGCTGGCATGGCGCAGTCATTAGCGTGACAGATTTGTAACCGGAGGCACCGGGTTCAATACTCTGTGGTGCCACTGAGTTCCATCGGTGTGTTCTTGGGCAAGACACTTTCCCTTAGCCTCGTCCTTCGGATGGGGATGTAAACCGGGCGGTCCCGTGTATCGGTCTATCCTCCGAGCACGTTAAAGAACCATAGGAATCTATTCGATAATAAGAGTAGGGCAGGTTCCCGGATTCCTATGTATCCTTCTCCTCTCTCCGGGGCGGCTCTAAATAACCTATACTGTGTTGATGAGCCGTTAAACAACATCCAATTCAATTACGTTCATGTGATGTTTAAAAATACCAAACAAAAATCTGTAGTGGCTTATTTGATAATCGATAAGGCCTAATAAAAAAACATGTGTGTTTCCGGTTTCCCGACCGTCCCTACTTTATCACCGCCGACCCTAAATATTTTTAGCGGAAAAAAAAAAATTTTTTTTTTTTTTTTTTGATTCAAATGATAATTTTATTAGCCAGAGTTGTTAAGCATCTAATCTGGATTGCAAAGGTTATCAAAAAGTTGCCTTAGTACGAAAATGGCATAATATATGCGAACAATATATATAAAAAAAATATCTAAAAAAAAAAAAAAATCCTACCTACCTACCCTAACTTTTTGACAGGGTGAAACCAGAAACACACAAGTTTTTTTTTTAGGCCTAATGCTGCAACGCTATTACTATCCAAAATTTAGAGTAGGGTACTTGTGTACCATGTTCATTTCCTATTTCTTATGTAATGTAGTCATATTAACAAAGGAGCATTCATCTAGGGAATGAGCGGAATTGATACAGGTTCACATCTTGACTGGATCATTGGTTTAGTATATGGACACTTATCATGACTCAACACATCATCTGACTTAATAAGATACAGAAGTCGAACATGAAATGTACTACTAGCATTCACAAAACACAGTCGATCAAAAACACACGTTCAGAACAACCAATACATGGATAAACAAATATATAGAAATACTGGTGAAGTTAAAACGTCACGTTTCATTATTTTGTGTTACAGAACAGAGAACTGCAGATCATGAGGAAACTGGAGCACCACAACATCGTAAAACTCAAGTTCTTCTTTTATTCTGCTGGGGAAAAGGTACGAGTACAGTGATTTTTTTACCTCTGCGTCCTGCGTCCAGGACGCACAAATATTTCCGTAGACGCAAATTGTCAGAACATGTGCGTTCTCGGGACGCACATAAATTGCAAGTAAAGAGTTCCGTAATTCATATTTCCCCGTAATTCATATTTCCCCTGTAAGAATTCAATCCGTCGCTTTTTTCTCCGCGTCTACCGCCATATCTCCCATGTAAGAATTCAATCCGTCGCTTTTTTCCCCGCGTCTACCGCCATATTTGACTATTCGATGAGGGTTATGTTTAACCTCGCACCGTTCCGCGTAATTTTGTAATGTCTATTATTATTGGATAATGGTCATACGATTAGCCAATGGAATCGGCCGTGAGGTAAAACTCGAAACGGTGCGGAAGTAAACATTCCACGAGTTGGCGATGCATCGTCTGCAAAATGGGGCCAAAGAGAAAACTAAACAATGATGCAAAGCAACAAACGCTCTCGAGTTTCATTCAAAAGTCTTGTACATCCTCCAATAATGACGCTCAAACAGCCAGTATATCTACGGCAATTGAACCACCTACCAAAATCCGCAAATACAACAGTTATTGGGAGAAATTGTTCAGTTGGCTCGGGTATGACGATACCACAAAACCTGGGACTCACTCCTTTATTTTTGGGACTCATAGATTTTTGGCCCAGCGAGTCCTAGGACTCGTACAAGTGAAATTGTAAAAAAATCACTGCGAGTAATCAATGGGGTACATGTGTATATAATATATCGTTACAGACTACATACTGCTTAAATAAATTTAGGTATTTAATAAAATGGGAATATTAAAGTTGGCAGCTTTAAGCAAGGATGATATCGCCTTGCTCCAGGGCTCATATTCTGCCTCATTCTTAATGTCAGAAAATATGCATTTTCATCAGTGTGTTCTTGGGCAAGACACTATTCCACAGCATCGTCTGTCGGATGGCGATGTCAACTGGATAGTTCCATGTTAATGTATCGGAGACCATCCTCCGAGCATGTTAAAGAACCATAGGAATCTGTTAGAGTAGGCTGGTTCCCGGATTCCTATGTATCCTTCCCCTCTTGCTAAGGCAGCCTTACGATGAACCGTTTACAATTCTTAAAGGAATGTAGCGAACAGCCAAACATTGAGAGTTCTTAAAAACTTTACAAAAGGTGAAAGAATTTTCTAAATCGGATGATAAGCAAAAAAAATATGATATATAATTTTTTTGGAAAAACTTGAATAAGGCTGAAAGAATTAACAAAATTGGATGATGAAGACAGAAGAAATGATCATTTGAGGCTTCCATATCCGTTTCATAGAAGCTTCAAATGATCATATCTTCTGTCTACATCATCCAATTTTGATTATTCTTTCAACCTTATTCAAGTTTTTCAAAACTCAATATTAAAGATGGTTTGGCTGTGTCGCTTTGACCCTTTTAACTGCACTGTCCCAACAAAAAACAGCTTTAATTGTTTCCATATACATACAGCTTCTTTTATTCACTGCGTTTTTCATCTATACTTCACTGCGAAGTTCAAATACTCCCAGCTTCTCCAGCAGCATTTTACTGATAACATTAAATTCTGTTCAAAGAATTATTTATGAATTTAAAGACATATTGACAACTTGAAAATGAAAATTTTATAAATATTAAAGGGACAAACGCCAATCTTGAAGCATTTATCGTGCATTTTAGTTAGCGTCTCGATTTATTTATCCATCCAACCGCCATTTACTATTTTATCGATACAGGTAAATCGATCGTATTAAAGCACGTTACATTTGAAAAGTTAAAATTTCAGCCAACATCTCAAAATAAGTCAGTTTTTACAGCCTTTTTTTTTACGGCTTTCTTTTATAACCAACATCACGAAATTACCTTCTTGACAAAGCGCAACAACCAGAAGTATTTCACACAGTAGTGAAATGCGCGACAACATAAAATGGCAAAACTGTTCGTGTCTCCTTCCTGTATACTTACTCCCTGTTATAGTTAATATTAATGATTGTACAAATGAAAGTTATGTAGAAAAATTTGAGTTTTGAAAAAAGAAAGATTGCTGTGTGCTCCTTTAATGTGCATAATCAATCAGTATTTTATTTGCTAAATATCTAAGTAATAGAGTCTGGACTCGGCTAGTTAACCAACGAGCGTTTAAACCGTTACTCGGAGAATGGCATTCTTCTAGTAGACCCATTCGTCGAGAAGAAGTTGTCCTAGCCCGGTGCAGGATAGGGCATACACGTTATACTCATTCATATTTATTACAAGGTGAGCAATTACCAGAATGTATACCCTGCTTTGCACCACTAACGGTCAAACACATCTTATTGGAATGTGTAGACTTTGATCCTATGCGTCAAAGGTGCTACAATGTTAATACTATGAAAGAGTTATTTGATACTGTAGATTTTAGTCTTGTTTTAGATTTCCTAAAAGAGATCAGACTATATAAATCATTATAATGTGTTTTTATATATATTTACTTGTTTATATACCCGTTGACGGGCATTCGTTGATTAACATACATAGTTTATATAACTCCTTATCATCCCTTATTTTTTTAATAGTTTTATCTTTATATATTTACATTAAGTTTTAATTAATACTTCATTTCTTCATTTTTCATCAATTTTTGCGCACAATATGACCTATTTATGTGTCGACGTGCCGTAAAACACCATTCATTCATTAAATAAACAACGAGCTGAGACCAGACTCTTATTTGTTTTGTAGCATGTCCATTTCGGCTCCCTGCCATAGTCTAACTCAATAACCGGTAGTGGTAATACACCATTTATTCTGACAGGTGTTATTTTTAATTAAACGATTTATACCTGCAGCTATTACAAAGGGAATTTTCAGTGAACATGCTACAAAAAATGTAAATTTCCTGTCACTACAATGTGTTCTGTTGTAAATATTTATGATGTCACGTTTTTTTAATGTTGTTTATTTCTGTATAGAAAGATGAAGTGTTCCTGAACTTAGTGTTAGAGTATGTTCCAGAGACCGTTTATCGTGTTGCGAGACATTATAGTAAATCCAAACAGACAATTCCCATTATCTTCATCAAGGTATAGTCTTAAGAAAAGGAGCAGAAAGGGCTCCAGAACACAGACCTGTCACCACAGTCCAGGGCTTCGAATAGGGATTTTATCATGCCATTGCTGAATTTTCAGTTGTTGAGAAAAAAACTGTTCAGAAAATCTCTTTTCAAAAACCTATTTTTAATACCACTTATCTGCTATTGATAAACCAAATTGGTTATTAATACAGCTAAGGTGTACTTTTCATTATCGGCAACCTGTGATAAATAGCTACTTCATTTATATTTAAAAAATAAGTTCTATACAAGGTTTTTGAGGGGCCTACTGACTGCTGGAAAACAGTGTCTTTCTGGAGTCCTTTTAACATAAACATTTATTATTTTTCGCTTTGTGAACTCTTTTCAGAAAGATGAAGTATTCCTGAATCTAGTTCTGGAATATGTGCCAGAGAATTTATATAGGGTAGCTCGGCACTACAGTAAAAATAAGCAAACCATACCCATTCTGTACATCAAGGTATGTATTCACGATATGCCATCACGCCACTGTACAGCACACGGGATGGAAAAGTTTGTGTCCTTGATTGTCACTTGCCAGCACGCTCGGCTTTATATAGAAGAATTGCATCGAAAATCTTGAAACCTTAACTTGTGGGTTTTGCAAAATATCTATTATTTATGGCAGACACTTATGTAGAAATTCAGATAAATGGGTACCTTAACACTTCATATACTTACGAGTAGGTTAATAGAGGGTCGGTGTAAAGGAGCTGTTTTAGAATGTGTAATATGTTGTTAGAAATCCGATGAGGCATTCAAATTGAAATCGAAAATCATGAAACCAAGTAGTGGGGTGTTACAAAAACCCTAATCTTTATGATGAGAATGTGTAGAACTTTGTTATTTGGTTAAATGGGGGTGTGTGCTACCTGACTTGTGAGGGTTAAAGTAAGAATTGGTCACAGGGTGTTAAAAATCTGATGATGGGAACACACCTTAACTAGGAATCTTAAAACAGGTTGCATGAAGACATCCGTTCACTTTATTTGTACACATTACACACAGTTTTATTGGTTAATACTCCTTGTGTAAACCCTCATGTGGTTGCTGGGGTAGAATACAAGCACTGCAAATCCCACTAGATGGAGAGGGGTAGGACCCCCTCTTCATGTTCATTTTGTCATTTTTTTATCATGCTCATTCAAGGTCTTCTTCATGACACTGCATCTGCAAATGTGGAAGCGTGGCTCCATCATAAATAGAATTTGCAGCAACTCTGCAGGTTAGAAGGTTCTAAGCCCATTCTCCGTATTTTTATCTAGATGTAAATGGAGGATGAGCCGGGCATGTTCATCCCTGTTTGGCGCCATATAACCTTGTGTTGGTGTGCTGTAAAACACCATTTAATCAGTTCTTGTGTAAATATCACATATAGCTGACCAAGGGCCACAAGACACTGCATACGTATAAAGGGATAGATACTGCATATATCAGTTAATTACGTGCCACAAAATCGCATACTGCACAAAATGGGCCACCTAATTACATGTAGATGCTGCATTTAAAGGTTCAGATACTGCATATATATATAAAGGGCCATTTGAATTAGAAAGGTACGGCATATAAAGGGCCAGATGGATTTGCACTTTGGCTTCTAACCGCGCATGAGCCATGAGTTTGAGACGCTGATTAGCCTGAAAACTAGGCAAAGTGAAATGGCATCAGTACAAATGTCATTTCCTTTCTCAGTCGCTTTACGATGAATGTTTGCATGTTGCTGTGCTCTAATTCTCACCTTGGACTACACTGTCGAGTTCACATCACACTCGCGTATATACCAGCTGGAAATGTAATGTATATGTTTTATTGAACAGTCCATTAACATCACTGTGTCACTGTCACGATTTTACAGCTCCTGCTAAAAATGTTGATATACTCGGCAGTTAAAACTTCACTTTGTATTCTTTAGTGTCAGAGATTCACATTTTCATGCAATAAATCCAATATTTTTTATGTTGGTCTTATAAAATATCTGATTTTTTAGCTCTGCTGATCGCTTATGCCGTGGTGCGGCTTCCGTCCGTCTGTCCGTCCGTCTGTCTGTCCGTCCGTTAACTTTATTTGTAGCGACTACTCCTCTGAAACTACTGGATGGATATTCATAAAACTTTACAAAAATGTTGCCCATGAAGTCTAGTTGATCCTAGCAAAAATTCATGTTGATGTGAAATCCAAGATGGCCGCCAAAGCTAAAAATAGATTTTTTAAATACAAGTTTGTAGCGACTACTTCTTGAAAACTATAAGTGATATTGATATGGGACTTTTTCTAAAATGATCAGCATGACATGATGTTGGTCCTTGTCGAAAATCGTTTTGATTTGACGTTAAACATGGCTGCCAGCGGCCATCTTTGTTTACATAGAGTTATATAATGAAAACTTGTAGCGACTACTCCTCTGAAACTACTTGACGGATTTTCATGAAACTTCACAAAAATGTTGCTCTTGATGTCTAATTGATCCTAGCAAAATTTCAGGTCGGCCGGAAATTCAAGATGGCCACCATGGCTAAAAATAGATTTTCAAAATACAAGTTTGTAGCGACTACTTCTTGAAAACTATAAGTGATATTGATATGGGACTTTTTCTAAAATGATCAGCATGACATGATGGTTATCCGAGTCGAACATTATTTTGATTCAACATTAAACATGGCTGCCAGTGGCCATCTTTGTTTACATAGTTATATAATGAAAACTTGTAGCGACTACTCCTCTGAAACTACTTGACGGATTTTCCTGAAACTTCACAGAAATGTTGCTCTTGATGTCTAATTGATCCTAGCAAAGTTTCAGGTCGGCCGGAAATTCAAGATGGCCGCCACGGCTAAAAATAGATTTTTAAAAAATAAGTTTGTAACGACTACTTCTTGAAAACTATAAGAGATATTGATATTGGACTTTTTCTAAAATGATCAGCATGACATGATGTTGGTCCTTGTCGAAAATCGTTTTGATTCGACGTTAAACATGGCTGCCAGCGGCCATCTTTGTTTACATAGAGTTATATAATGAAAACTTGTAGCGACTATTCCTCTGAAACTACTAAACGGATTTTCATGAAACTTCACAGGAATGTTGCTCTTGATGTCTAATTGATCCTAGCAAAATTTCAGGTCGACCGGAAATTCAAGATGGCCGCCACGGTTAAAAATAGATTTTTAACAAATAAGTTTGTAGCGACTACTTCTTGAAAACTATAAGAGATATTGATATGGGACTTTTTCTAAAATTATCAGCATGACATGATGGTTATTCAAGTCGAACATTATTTTGATTCGACGTTAAACATGGCTGCCAGTGGCCATGTTTGTTTACATAGAGTTATATAATGATAACTTGTAGCGACTACTCCTCTGAAACTACTTGACGGATTTTCATGAAACTTCACACGAATGTTGCTCTTGATGTCTAATTGATCTTAGCAAAATTTCAGGTCAGCCGCAAATTCAAGATGGCCGCCATGGCTAAAAAT
>JAWPHD010010430.1:0-93809 GCA_037043455.1 Cyrtodaria siliqua | reverse complement strand
TTTGAAGTAAAATACGGGTTTTGGCATACACCTGACACATTTAAAACATGTTTTAAATATATCTACCAGTCTGCCATAGATAGTACATGTATGACCATTTTTTTACTTTTTTTTTTTTTTTTTTTTTTTTGGCCCACCTTCTCAACCCCTTATATCTGCTCCTTTCTTTCGCCTCCCCTCACTCCGTCTTCCGCCAGCTCTGCTGTTATCCCTCCTACTAGATGGTGATCTGTTCTGACATACTTTCTGCTTAAGCCTTGCTGTGTATTCCGTTTCTGCAACGACTCTCGCTGTTCACCCGCAGTTCACCTGATTTTTCTCTTTTTTCCTTTGGATTGTACTGTTTCTGGGACATTGCTGATATGTCTTCTGTTATTGTCTATTGCTGTGAAACAGCCTCCCCCTAGTACTCCATGGTACTCCATTCAAGCTACTATGCCACTACTAGGCTACTGGCCACTGCATACTTTAGACGCGCCATACGAAGAACCAACGAATTTCTGTCTACAGCTTCCCTTCTTTCAGTGAACGTCGGCCTAACATCGTCACAAGACAGCAGTGAGGTACTAACTACTCATGAATCAAATTTGAGTGCCGAGAAGGTGGATTTTTGCCGAATGGTAATGAATGATAAGCCATGAATAAATGAAAGATGATAATGGAGAGACCAGCATCCGACGGGGTTTGAACCCACGACCTTCCGCTTGTGGGCCCAGTGCTCTACCGCCCTTGTCAAAAAAAGCTACCTTATACGTACGTTTTGCGTAGCTAAAATTATTTCAAAAGCTACGTAAAACGTACGTAAAATGCTACGTAAAAGCTAGCGGTATTGGCACCTGCGTATTTCTTCGTATACGCAGCTTTTGCGCAGATTTTACAAAAATGATGCAAAACATAGCATTAACAAACAAGCTGCGCAAAAGCTGCGTTTTCAAAGGTCAACATAATAATTTACCTTTAATGTAAAAGCTGCGTAAAACGCAGCTTTTACGCAGGTGCCAATACCGCTAGCTTTTACGTAGCTATTACGCAGGTCTGCATAAACGAAGCTTTTACGCAGATCTCTGTAAAAGCTGCGTAAAACGCAGCTTTTACGCAGGTGCCAATACCGCTAGCTTTTACGTAGCTATTACGCAGGTCTGCATAAACGCAGATCTCTGTAAAAGCTGCGTAAAACGCAGCTTTTACGCAGGTGCCAATACCGCTAGCTTTTACGTAGCTATTACGCAGGTCTGCGTAAACGCAGCTTTTACGCAGATCTCTGTAAAAGCTGCGTAAAACGCAACGCAGCTTTTACGCATGTCTGCATTAACGAAGCTTTGATGCAGATCTTTGTTAAAGCTGCGTAAAAGCTTCGCAATAGCTGCGTAAAAACTGGCGGTATTGGCGTAAAACGCAGTTTTTACGCAGCTATTACGAAGCTTCTGTGCAGATCTTTGTGAAAGCTGCGTAAATGAAGGATTTAAAAAGCTTCGTCTTTCTTTTTCAATAAAGGGTCCTCCGAGGGCTAGTGAAAATTTGAGCAGATATAAATGGAAACGTAAATGTAGTCAAAATGATGCGCCACGATAAGCACTACGGTCAAAGATAAGCACTACAGGTCTTTGACCGCTAGAGCAT
The DNA here is from genome assembly GCA_037043455.1 of Cyrtodaria siliqua. Lineage (NCBI taxonomy): Eukaryota > Metazoa > Mollusca > Bivalvia > Adapedonta > Hiatellidae > Cyrtodaria > Cyrtodaria siliqua. The sequence goes on along the minus strand of JAWPHD010010430.1, from coordinate 92,189 downwards.
GGAATACATAAGGATGTGATCAATAAGAAACAATCAGTAATAAAGGCAATAAAGTTTATATGTACTAAAATCTAGGTCCCCCTGTACAGGATTTAAATTTAACAGAATAAATAACATCATTATATCTCAGCAGCAAATGTTGAACAGTACATGGAAATAACATGTTACATAATTTTAATCTTAAAAAGTGATATTGGTGAAACCGCAGAAATGAAATTTAAAGCTATTTGACACTGGAAAAGTGTTTCCTAAGCATTTTTATATTGAAATATTTAAACTATAACACAAACAACTGATATGCAAAATGCAATGTGAAAAAATAAACTATAAACGAAACATCTATTAAATTTCACTTTAACATGAAAAAGTTTGGTAGAAACACTTGCAGACTCAATATAATATTGAGCACTTATTTAATTGAATATACACTGAAGGGACACACAGCAACCTTGTAGTTAATAAAACAGTTAAATTAGCACCCAAATTTACTAACCCCACATCATTTATGTCTTTTCCCTCTTTATTCTACTATATGTTGAAAAATGTTAGGGATGCAATATAATCCACTCAGGTGTTTGCAAAATCAATTTGCTTTCAAGGATTCAAATAATGATTTGTGCATAATAAATATGAAAACTAATATTATTGTCCTTCAAAACTAAACTATAGACTTCATCTGAAACACATTTGAACAAGAGATCAATGACCTTGAAGCTCTACTGATTGATTGTGATTTCAGGAAGTAGTGACTACAAACTTGATTTTTGAAAATCTATTTTGAGCCGTGGCGGCCAACTTGAATTTCCGGCCGACCTGAATTTTTGCTAGGATCAATTAGACATCAAGAGCAACATTCCTGTGAAGTTTCATGAAAATCCGTCAATTAGTTTCAGAAGAGTAGTCGCTACAAATTTTCATTATATAACTCTATGTAAACAAAGATGGCCGCTGACAGCCATGTTTAACATTGAATCAAAATAATGTTCGACTCAGATAACCATCATGTCATGCTGATCATTTTAAAACCATATCAATATCTCTTATAGTTTTCAAGAAGTAGTCGCTACAAAACTTATTTTTTAAAAATCTTTTTTTAGCCATGGCAGCCATCCTGAATTTCCGGCCGACCTGAAATTTTGCTAAGATCAATTAGTCATCAAGAGCAACATTCGTGTGAAGTTTCATGAAAATCCGTCAAGTAGTTTCAGAGGAGTAGTCGCTACAAGTTTTTACAACTCTATGTAAACAAAGATGGCCACTGGCAGCCATGTTTAACGTCGAATAAAAATAATGTTTGACTCGAATAACCGCCATGTCATGCTGATCATTTTAGAAAAAGTCCCATATCAATATCACTTATAGTTTTCAAGAAGTGGTCGCTACAAACTTATTTTTTAAAATCTATTTTTAGCTGTGGTGGCCATCTTGAATTTCTGCCGATGTGAAATTTTGCTAGGATCAATTAGACATCAAGAGCAACATTCCTGTGAAGTTTCATGAAAATCCGTCAAGTAGTTTCAGAGGAGTAGTCGCTACAAGTTTTCATTATATAACTCTATCTAACAAAGATGGCCGCTGACAGCCATGTTTAACATCGAATCAAAACAATTTTTGACAAGGACCAACATCATGTCATGCTGATCATTTTAGAAAAAGTGACATATCAATATCACTTATAGTTTTCAAGAAGTAGTCGCTACAAACTTGTATTTTGAAACTCTATTTTTAGCCATATCGTCGAATCAAAACGATTTTCGACAAGGACCAACATCATGTCATGCTGATCATTTTAGAAAAAGTCCCATATCAATATCCCTTAGAGTTTTCAAGAAGTAGTCGCTACAAACTTGTTTCTTAAAAACCTATTTTTAGAATTGGCGGCCATCTTGGATTTCACATCAACATGAATTTTTGCTAGGATCAACTAGACTTCATGGGCAACATTTCTGTAAAGTTTCATGAATATCCATCCAGTAGTTTCAGAGGAGTAGTCGCTACAAATAAAAGTTTACGGACGGACAGACGGACGCCGCACCACGGCATAAGCTCTGCTGATCTCTGATCAGTAGAGCTAAAAATGTATTTAAAAAATGGGGGTCGGGGAAACATGAAAAGAAATATTTCAATCCCCTGTCTGATTCTAAAATAACAGGTAAACACTTCTTTGATTTGTTTGTTTCCTCAGAGACCTATATTAATAATGTTTTTTTAAATAAAGACCATAATTATTAAAAAAAAATACACTGCACTCCTGGATAACAATTAGCTCCATTTATCTACACATCTAAGCCCCGGTAAGCGGCCTCAAACCCTCTCAAAATTGTCCTCATTGTTTGTTCAACATCATCTTCTGGAACCTCAAACCGTCTTAATTATTGCTGTCCTGTAGATGCAAACATGTATGAAGTTTAAAAGCTTTACGGCTCGAGGTGTCCTGAGTAAAACTTAAATTTAAAACAGACGTATGGGACAGTCGGAAAATGGTAATTAACACTATATGACTGATCCACTTCCGTGTTAACGCAAATATATACACCATTGAAAAACATAGCACTATATGTATACATCTAAACCTCTGTAGGATGACTCGAACCCTCTTAAAACTGTTCTCATTTTCATTTGACTTCATCTGTTGGCACCTAAACCGTTCCTGAAGAACAATGATCTGAAAAGATAGTATATTTATAAATAAATTAATGTCTCCAAAAAAGACAAAATAAATTTATAAATGTATAAAAAAAATCCATTTTAAATATAATAGTTTTTAATACTTCTGAAAATTTAAAACCTATATTATATTAAAAGGGCCTCATTGCAATCTTAGTCTTGTGGGTTCAATCCCTGGCTGGATTATATCAAACACTTCATGGTACCAGGGGTTCCGTTTATGGCCGTACGGCCGTATATTACGCCCGGAAATTTGAGTTGTACGCCGAAAATTGAGATCAAAGACGTACACTGAACTTCCAAAAACATCAATGTACGCCGACTTTCTATACCGCGGGCGTACAGCTGTCAGTGTCAAATTGGTTAAATCACCGATATAGCTCCGCCCATCGGGTCCAATTACATCCAAACGCTGCACAGCCAAGTTGTAAAGCGATTAAATTAACACCCACTGTGTTACTGTGACAGCGTTCGACAGGTGAAACCGGATGGATCCAGTTTTATTATGGGGTTAGCCACGTGTGTAAATTGAATTGTGTATTGTGTCAAGTATTATGTAAACAAACATCGCTTCTGGGTTCAAAGAAGTGTGGCAATTAATTAATGGGATTAATGTGGATTACGTTTAATTGATGACTGATTGAATAATTATGATTGGCAGGTTTGTTTTATGCACCTAATTATTTTAAATAAAATATTACGGAATACGCTGCCGATTTATAATGAATGTTTGCGATTGTTTGCATTCAGCGCGAATTTTTACTTTGACGTTAGTGACCGATTGACTAATTATGAAAGGCAGGTTCGTTTTATGCACCCGTTTGTTTATTACAGATACCTTATCCGAACGTGTAATTGTTTTAAATAAAATATTACGCTGCCGATTTATAATGATTGTTTGCGATTGTTTGCATTCAGCGCGATTTTTTACTTTGACGTTGTGACTGATTGACTAATTATGAAAGGTAAGAATGGCAAACGGATTACGAGACATTAGCTGATTATGAAGATGCAACAGTTTGACGATCGAGTAATTGTTTTGAATAAAATCTTAGCTGCCGATTTATATGATTGTTTGTATACGGCGAGAAGCAATTTTAAAGCATAATAGAACATCTTTCATTTATGAAAATGAGTAAAAATATGAGTAAATTTAAGAAAGGGTTAAATATTGTCTGCTTTAGTTTAGACCGTCATAAGCGTCAAAATGTCGCAACGTTCTCTATTGCATTTCGGTGTCACTCAAAAACGTAAAAATGATGCTGCGCCCGCGCACACTGTAAGTTCCTGTGAAATACAGCTGCCAGCTAAAAAAACCTAAGGTGGATACTAGTAGTAGACCAAAAGTGTTCCAAGAAGCCTGATGATTGATGAATCATGATGATGATACATTCAATAAACTTAAAGTAAACTTAATACAAACATGAAGCTATTTAATATATTTTAATTTAATGAATAATTTAATAAATAATTTAATAAATTAAAAAAATATCCATAAATTATGTACTTTAAATGTTTTAAAAACACATTTAAAGAACATGAACTATGCATAGTTATTTAAATTTTATTAACACAAACACTAATTCGAACGGTGATGTCGCGTTAAGTGTGAACTTCCTTAAATTTTCCCTTGAACTTCCAAAATTGACATGAAGGAAGTTTGAACTTCCTTGATTTGAAAATTAGTGGAACCCCTGTGGTACTAGTAGTCCCAAGCATATAAAGTCTTAATTCTAGGACTGGTCAGTCCGGTGTCTGTATCATGTTATTAGTCTACAGCACGGTATTCCAGTATGGCACCACTATAAAATTGAGCATAGAGCTCATTTCAGAAAAAAAAACGGTGTGATAAAACATAAAGATTGTTAAATCGTTGGGTGTGGGATGGGGTGGTGGAGGTGACATGTGCACCAAATAACAGCATGTGGGGGGATGGGGTGTAAAAGCTATTTAGGAGGAGTAGCGGCGACAATATTATATTTAAAGTAAAAAATTCAAAGGGCCATTAAAAATCAGTGAACCGGAACGAAAGCACGACATCATACCGATACTTCTGTAAAGTTTTGTCAATATCCAACAAGCCATTTAGGAGTAGTGGCGACAACAAATTTAAAGTAAAAAACTCAAAGGGACATAACTCCGTCAAAAATCAGCGAATCAGACCGAAAGCGTGACATCATACTTCCTGCAAAGTTTCGGCAAAATGCATCAAGCCGTTTAGGAGGAATAGCGGTGCCAACAAATTTAAAGTGAACAATGCAAAGGGCCATAACTCTGTCAAAAATCAGCAAACTTGAACGACAGCGCGATATGCACAACTAGACATCATACCGATGCTTCTGCAAAGTTTTGTTAATATCCAACAAGGCGTTTAGGAGTAGCGGCGACAACAAATTTTACTTTAAAAAATGCAAAAGGATATAACTCCGTCAAAAATCAGTGAATCAAACTGAAAGCAAGACATGCACAACAAGACATCATACCGATGCTTCCTTCAAAGTTTTGTCAAAATCCATCAAGCCGTTTAGGAGTGTGTGTGTGGGGTGGGGGTGTGTGGACCATTTCAGACCATTAAACGACTTGCATGCTGTCGCACACTTCAAATGCTTGATACAGTTAACCCTATAGATATTCTTCCCATTTATAACATTTATATATAGCTGTAAATGGAGAGTGGCTCTGGAGTGTTCATTTCATGTTGATGCAATATAACCTTTTTATGTGGTGCGCCATAAACCTCAATTTTAACTTCCAGTGTAAAACTTCTGCGAGAAAAATACCTTTGATCTGAAGGCATACCTGTCATAGGATCTAAGGTTGAGGATGTATTCTGTTGAATCTGTTGGACACCTTCATCATCGCCTTCCGAGCGACCCGACCATTGACAACTTGCACTCATGTCAACATCTCCTGAAAACTCCAAGCATAACAATTGCTGAAATATTATACCACTTCAATTTCTAAATAAAGAATTGAATTGTACATGTACATGTGCTGTTATACGCCACATAACAGCACATGTGGCTTTTAAAGGACTTATTAATAAATATACAGACATAAATATGCTGATTGGTTGTCGATGAAAAATGTTTGACTCCTTAAAAGTATACCCATTATAACCTGTCGCAATGCAGTCACCTGACATCAAACTGACAAAAATGTTCAGTCAATCGTCATATTTTGTGTATGTAAAACTTTTTAAAACTAGAGTTAGTTTTTGAGAAAAACTGATGTCTCATACCACTGCAAAGTTTCGTCAAAATGCATCAAGCCATTTAGGAGGAGTAGCGGCGACAACAAATTTAAAAGTAAAAAAGATGGGTCATAAATCTGTCAAAATTCAGCTATCCGGAATGAAAGTGCAATACCCACAACTAGACATAATACTAATGCTTCCTGCAAAGTTTCTCCACAAGTCCCAACAAGCTATTTAGGAGGAGTAGCGGCGACTATATTATATTTAAAGTAAATACTTCAAAGGGCCGTAACTCCATCAAAAATCAGTGAACCGGAACGAAAGCACGATCATACCGATACTTCTGTAAAGTTTTGTCAATATCCAACAAGCCATTTAGGAGTAGCGGCGACAACAAATTTAATGTAAAAAGTTCAAAGGGACATAACTCCGCCAAAAATCAGCAACCAGACCGAAAGCGCGACATGCACAAGATATCACACCGATGCTTCTGCAAAGTTTTGTTAATATCCAACAAGGCGTTTAGGAGTAGTGGCGACAACAAATTTAACTTAAAAAAATTCAAAGGGACATAACTCCGTCAAAAATCAGTGAATCAAACCGAAAGCATGACATGCACAACAAGACATCACACCGATGCTTCGGTCCTGCAAAGTTTTGTCAAAATCCATCAAGCCGTTAAGGAGTGGGTGTGGGTGTGTGTGGGGGATGGTCCATTAAACGACTCGCATGCTGTCGCACACTTCAAATACTTGAAACAGTTAACCCTATAGATATTCTTCCCATTTATAGATGTTTTTATACAGCTGTAAATGGAGAGTGGCTCTGGAATGTTCATTTCATGTTTATGCAATATAACCTTTTTATGTGGTGCGCCATAAACCTCAATTTAAACTTCCAGTGTGAAACTTCTGCGAGAAAAATATCTTTGATCTGAAGGCATACCTGGCATAGGATCTTAGGTTGAGGATGTATTCTGTTGAATGGTGAACACCATCATCGCCTTCCGAGCGACCTGACCATTGACAACTTGCGCTCATGTCCAACATCTCCTGAAAACTCCAAGCATAACAATTGCTGAAATATTATACCACTTCAATTTCTAAATAAAGAATTGAATTGTTGTTTTAAAAGACTCCTTAACCTGTAAACATAGATTCAACCATGTGCTTAAATCCACTGCAGTCCCCTTTAACAAATTGATTATGGAGGAAGAAAATGCATTTTTAAAATACTCCTTGACAGCGTCGCCTGTGTTTTTCTGAATTGATAGACCTCAATTTGCACCATGACAGGCATAATCAATAACTTGCAAGCTTCATTCAGGTAATGCAAGTACAATGTTTATCTTCAAAACAGTAAGTTGTGCACAAGTAACATATTAATACCTTCACCAATCTCGTTTGCAAAACTGGCAATGTTACAACTTACAACGAAAAAAACACACTCTCCTCTTATTTGCAGTTTAATTTAGATGTTTTAAAAATATCATGCTTCTTTGCTTATAGTTGTGAATACACTTCAAATTAATTGGTCCCCATTATTATGAAGAAGCTCTACCCTGAACGTATTTAAATAGGGCCTACCTCTGATTAAAAAAACCCACACAACATCCGTAATTCTTGGTACTGCCAAGACCCTGGTACGGCTCTCACACTTTCCTCGGTGAGCCATCTGTGTAATCGTTTGATGGCTTCCAAGGGTTCTTGTGTCACGAAAGAAAATGTGCTAATCACAGTACTGTTTGTAAATATTAAAGATGAAAGGTCAAAATTCAAACAATTTAGGAAACGGCGGGCATAATTTGCAGCGCATGCGCATATCTGTGATGCACTTCCATAATCTCGCAATTCTTACGAACGTATCACGCAAATATTTCAAAATGATCAACATATGTCAATAAAAATGCTGTCTTTATAATGGTTTCTTCCTTTTTTGTTATCAGAACGTATACGTTAATAACTGAAATGATTATCGAAACAAAATGTATTTTCTCTCAAATTAAACATTTATTCAATTTCCCATCAAGCAACACTGGAGCGATGACTTCCGGAAGTAAACTCGTCAAAATCAATTTGTCAACATACAAGGAAAAAACGAAAACATGTACCTGTAAAATAATAAATAATTACTGTGTAATTCAATAACTTTACGTTTATCTACAGTCACATATGTAAAATACACTAAAAATTGTTTTAAAACACAAGGTTTTGCTTTTTCAAGCGTTTACTGAGCAAACAGATTAAATAAAACAACCAGGAAGTGCTTGTTTTCTGAAAGTCGGCCATTTGCATTCGTCTGTCATCAGATTCACGCAATCGTGAAACTTGCAATTTTTTTTATTAATTTATTTTATATTAACTTTTTTTTTGTCAGAAACATCCAAATTTACACTGATGCATTATAATTTCGCATCTGATTTGCCTGGGGGGAAAAAAATAGTAAAAAAATAAAATATTTCCCCCCAATAGTTGTTATACGAGTTTGGGAGTTAGCCAAGGCAATGTCTTAATACCATATTATTTTTCGTTTAAACATTTTTGAATATGTTTTTTTTTAATATACCCCCTGAAGCAAATCTCATAAAACTTTATGGGTGCACTGCCTGTGATGAGAGGATGATCCCTATTGATTTTGAGGTCAGTAGGTCAAAGGTCAAGGTCACCGTGACCTGATAATGAAAAATGTTGCCTGCTCCATAACTCCTCATCCCCTTAAGCAAATCTCATGAAACTACATAGGTGAACTGCCTGTGGTGACAGAATGACCCCTATTGATATTGAGGTCAGTAGGTCAAGGTCACTGGGAGCCAATAATGAAAAGCTTGTCTGCATTATAACTCCTCTCCCCCTGAGGCAAATCTCATGAAATTTCATAGTTGAACTGCTTGTGGTGAGAGGATGACACCTATTGGTTTTGAGGTCAGTAGGTCAAGGTCACCAGGAACCGATAATGAAAAACCTTGTCAGCACCTTAAAGGGGTTGATGCACTATTTTCAAACACAGTTTATTTTAAAGGGCTCTGAAAAACATGAAAAAAGCTGAAAGAATTATCAAAATGCCATGAAAAGTAAAGGAGATATGACCTATTGAAAATGTGCAAAGAAACATAAATGGAGGCGACCATCTTTGAACGATGACGTCATCGTGCCTCTTTGCCATATATGGCATATTGATAAAATGTCTTTTAAAGCAAAGAAAATCACTGCAAATGAAAAATAATTTTACATCTGGCCTAATAAAAAAACATGTGTGTTTCCGGTTTCCCGACCGACCCTACTTTATCACCGCCGACCCTAAATATTTTTAGCGGAAAAAAAAAATAAAAATAAAAAAATAAAATTTTATTTTTTTTTTATTTTTTTTTATTCAAATGATAATTTTATTAGCTAGCCAGAGTTGTTAAGCATCTAATCTGGATTGCAAAGGTTATCAAAGAGTTGCCTTAGTACAAAAATGGCATAATATATGCGAACAATATATATAAAAAAAATATCTAAAAAAACAACTTTTTCCTACCTACCTACCCTAACTTTTTGACAGGGTGAAACCAGAAACACACAAGTTTTTTTTTATAGGCCTCTGTATATTTATTTCTAATCAATTTGCAGTGGTTTTCTTTGCTTTAAAATACATTTTGTCAATATGCCATATATGGTAAAATGGCACGATGACGTCATCGTTCAAAGATGGCCACCTCCATTTATGTTCTTTGCAAATTTTCAATAGGTCACATCTCATTTATTTTTCATGACATTTTGAAAATTCTTTCAGCTTTTCCCAAGTTTCTCAAAGTCCTTTTAAATAAATCCTGTTCGAAAATAGTGCATCAACCCCTTTAACTCCTCTCCCCTTGAGGCAAATCTCATGAAACTTTATAGGTGCACTGCCTGTGATGAGAGGATGACCCTACTGGCATCTGCCCTAGGGTTTATCCCCACCTGTGGGGTCACATGTTCCTGTGCCATAACTTGGAAACTTTTGAGATCCCCACCCTAAACCCATCTATACACTTACTGGGCCAGAATACTTTAATGTGAGTGTGGGAATTTGTTGATCTTACTCTTATATGAAATTATAAGCTTGTTTGACATTTTTTTTTATAATCTTTTCGAAGATTATATTAGGCGAGTGATTCAGAGGCATTAATTTAGCCCTCTTGTTTACATAAAATTTAACAAGTTGATTGCCAAACATCTGCATTGAAACTGATCAAAGAAATATTCATTTTGTTAAAACATAACTTGCTCGCTTGAGTGACCTTGCTATAATGAGATTATCATTTTACAATGAATTCTGAGTCCATCATCCAATGGTTTGAGGTAGGTAATTTTGTACCAGAAATTTATACACAGAATTAAATTGACATTGGAATGCATACAGTTTGATAGCTAATAAATTATGGTCCAAATTCACCACCTTTTAAAACACCTACAGGATCAATAAACATTTTTTATCAAGGTTGTATTTATGTGTAGCACTGTGACAGTCTATGTCCAAGATAAAAGAGGACTCCCCAATTACCCCTTCATCTTTTAGAAATTTTCAATATCACTTTAAAAAGACAAACTGACAAAAGTTTAAAAAAATAAACTAAAAGATGCAGCTTTCCTAAAGCTGCGTAAAACCTACGTATTTTTGTTTTTACATCTTATTATCATTAACAATTAAAGATACAGCTTTTCCGAAGCATTTACAAAAAAACGCAGCTCTTGTAATTATCCTTTTTTTGCAAATAAAATAAAAGACGCAGCTATCAAACGCCTTTCTTAAAAAATACGCAGCCTTAAATATAAATACGCAGCTTTTGTACACCTTTCTTACAAAATATTCAGCTTTGGACATAATTACGCAGCTAAAGTGTAAAATACGCAGCTTTGCGCAGCCTGCTTCTAAAATAACGCAGTTTATCACAAAAAACACAGCTTTCGGATGGATTGCTGCGTAATAGCTACGTTTTAGCTACGTATTTTTCAAAGCTGCGTAAACATTTGACAAGGGCACTGGGCTATAGAGGAAAAAGATGATACCTCAACTTTATACATTGTTTCCTTTGCTGTTCTAGAATTTTTTTTATCTTGTGAACACTTCATTATATATGTGGTGAAGTTAAGCAGGAGTAATTATGTTATTTTTAAGTGAATAACATTAAAAAAATAAAAAAGTTGAAAACGCAGTGTCGTGTTTTTTAAGCATCCGAAATAAGGACTATCCGGATTTACATCAACTTTTTACGCTGACATTGTCTTACAATAACTTAACGTCTAAGTCATGTTTACTGCATCAAGTCATTAGCGTTTTCGGAAAAGAAAAGGTAGGAAACGGTTATAAGTTCATTTAAATGTTATAAAATTGCTGTCTTTATTCATAATTAATCGTTTTAGTTTGAAACACGAAAACACTGAAGCAAATTCAAAACCGGAAGTAACCTAAATTTATAATCTACAACCCCGAGATTCTTATAATTTTATGTGGTTATCGAATAATTTGCGTTTGTGAGATTATTTTCTCATCATTATCTATTTAAGATCGCTATAAAATGGATGGAGGCACGTTAATTCAACGCTACAATCAAATATAACATAAGTAAATTGTTTTCACATTTGATGACGTAATAAGTTTACAGGTCATGTATGCATGGTTGAATTCTTGGTTTTTAGCTCTACTGGCCGAAGGCCAGCAGAGCTTATGGGATGCCGAGTTGTCCGTCGTCCGTCTGTCCGTCGTCCGTCCGTCCGTCGTCCGTCCGTCCGTTGTTAACTTTTGTCTCGTTAAGACGATAGGGCCTTCATTTTTCATCTGATCTTTACCAAACTTTACCAGATTGTTAATGTCAATGAAACCTCGGACAAGTTCGAAAACAAGCCAAATTGGACCAGTAACAGTGGAGTTATGGGCCTTGATTTAGTTAAAAATGCTATATTTTGCCTCGTTAAGACGATAGGGCCTTCATTTTTCGTCTGATCTTTACCAAAGTTTAGCAGATTCTTAATGACAATAAAAGCTCGGACAAGTTCGAAAACCAGCAAGATCAGACTAGTTACAATGGAGTTATGGCCCTTGATTTAGTTAAAAATGCTATATCTTGCCTCGTTAAGACAATAGGGCCTTCATTTTTCTTCAGATCTTTACCAAACCTTACCAGATTGTTAATATCAATGAAAGCTCGGACAAGTACGAAGACCAGCCAGATCGGACTGGTAACAGTGGAGTTATGGCCCTTGATTTTGTTTAAAATACTATATTTTGCCTCGTTAATAAGATAGGGCTTTCATTTTTCATCTGATCTTTACCAAACTTTACAAGATTGTTAATATCAATGAAAGCTCGGACAAGTTCGAAAACCAGCCACTTCGGACCAGTAACAGCGGAGTTATGGCCCTTGATTTAGTTAAAAAGGATGTATTTTACCTTGTTAAGACAATAGGGCTTCATTTTTTATCAGATCTTTACTAAACTTTACCTGATTGTTAATATCAATAAAAGCTCACTTTGTTTCGATGGTTATCCCAAAGCGTTCGTTCAAAAAGCACTTTGTTTAATTGAATATCCATTTCCTTTAATTTTTATTAATTTTGGTTCATTGCAGTCGATTTGGGTAAATATGCCGTGCGCATGCGCAGAACGCCATCTCTGCAAATTTACGCATTGTAAGTTCTGTTTTAGAAAACACACGATTAAATATTGGATTTTCTGCTATAACTCGAAAGACTTCTTAATCTTATATACTTATATTGTGTTATTAAGATGAGTATCCTGCGTTTTCATGTCGCAGTTTGGCAAAAGTTTTCGTGTATTATAAAGACAACGGTCGACGAAACTCCCGATTCAAATCGGAAGAACGATTTCTACGAATGTGAAAAAGACGACATTGCTTGTTTGTTATTTATTTTATTAAAGATTTGTGTATAATATCTAAGCTTGCTTATAAACCTTTACAAATCGTTTTGAAATTTAATTTATTGGAGAAAGTCAGCACAATTATTGAAATAAATGTGTGTTCAGCATAGTGGGTGGGGTATGGTGGTTAACTGAACGTTACGCATTTGCTGTCGCACTTGATTGTTATAATGCGGATCGTGAATTTTATGAACGTGTAAACATAACATTGTAAAGATATGAACATTGTTCCAAAAAAGAGAAACACTCTGAAAGCTATGTGACATAGTTTATTGGTTTTGCATTTGATTTATAAAATACACATATTATTTGTTGAATGAGTTTGTTATCTATTATTTATACTTGACAATCTATTTATTTATACTTGACAGTTGGTAAATGTATCGTGATACTAAAAAAACTTGTCCGCGCTATTTCTCAACCTCAGAACCCTTGAGGATTTTCACCAAACTTCGTGAGAAGAATCGGTATGAAATGGAGATACGCATATATTTGTTTCGTTCCAGTTGATGGTATTGGTCCTTTCAAACGGGCTGTATTATGGTATGGGGTTGTCCGTCTGTCTGTTCGTCCACCTGTTCCCAATGGAAAATAGTTTCCCAAAATAACTGGAAAGGCCTGGCAGGTCAAAGTCACCATGACCTTATATGAAAATATGCATTCTGAACGCTTTGAAACCATAACACGTACACTCATGAAACTTCATACGTACATTGCCCCAGGTGAGAGGAGAATACCTGTTGTTTTTGGGGTCAGTAGGTTAATGGTTATGATCATCGTGACCTTATATGAAAATATGCCTTCCGAATGATAACTTCGAAACCATAAGGCCAGTAAAAAAAAAATAGCTGTGTTTCTGGTTACTCAGCTGAAAAAAACTAGGGTAGATAGGTAGGTATTTCTTTATGCCCCCGGCATTCGAGAATGCCGAAAGGGGCATTAAGTGTTACACCCGTCCAACAAATTCGTTTCCGCTCAATAACTTTTGAAAGGGTCCATGTTTTGAATTCATATTCATAACTTTCACATCTGGTCAACTTCCGGTAGGTTGAGATATTCAGTAGGTGAAAATAAAGGTGTTTACTCGGACTTTATCCTCAAATTCTATATGAAAAATGAAAACATTAGACAATGATTTAAATTAAATGTATCCATATTGCTGTTTTAAGATCGACAACACCAAAAGAAGATACATAGATGTACACAAGAAATAAAGCTTTTAATATAATTATCACTATAAACTAGTTTTATAAAGGGCTAAAGTCAGTTGAGCACCAACGATAAACACCGAGTTTACCCCCTACCAGAATGTGGAGGTGTTTTATTTTATTGATTACTGATTGGTCAATTTATTTTGATGATGTCATGTGAAAGTTATGAATTCGGTGTGTCACTTTGTAATTATAAAACCGAGACCGCCTACAGTGCTTTGAGTCATTATACATCAATAATCGGGTTCTCCACAGGATTATTTTCAGGCATAGTGGCATTTACCGCGTGTTGGGCGAGAGTTCGATTTTTTTGGCTTTTAGTCCAAATAAAATTATACCTGTGTTTACTGTAACATTGCTGAAAAAAATTGGGTAGGTAGGTAGGCATTTTATTTTTTTATTTTATTTTTTGGCGAAGTTACATTTAAGGTGGCGATGAGCTTTGATGAATGGGAAAATGTGGTATTTTAAAAACTACAATAGATAACAATATGAAATTGTGTATGTTTTATTGTTTCCCAAAAGGCCTGGTAACAACTGGCTCTTTTCCCAAACACTTGCAATTATTACAAAGGGGTAAAACAGTTTTAAATGTTTTCCGCAAGTCCGAAAGAGGGTCAGCTCCAACAGCAATGAGTACATGAGTCGGCTGGGATCAGTCCAGCTCCATACAGTGTGATCTCCAGTTATGAGTGACTTGACTTCCATGCTCTTCCTGAATACCGGTATATGACCGTCAGGAAGGATGGGGGACCCACAGGTGTAGTCAAATTCTGAGGTTGACATACATGTAATGTAACCAAGAGCAGTTCTTGCCTCCCAGACAGCTGAAAAAATATTCAAAGTTATAATGTCAAAATGTGTTAATTGACCATTTGAATAGTTTTGTAAAAGTGTTGACTTACATGTATATTACTTCTCTAACATCAGAAAGTAATAAATATTTATAAATTTCTCATGTTAGTTATTATGAGCCTATATTGAGGTTGAGTTCAGAAAATTATTATGGAACGGCATACTTCTTCAAGAAGGTATAATGCAGTAGTAGTTGATACCAATGCTTAGTGCTGAGAAGCAAGTAAACATATGCTCATTAATATTACTGTTTTAGAAACAAACTTACGACAGGTGGCCTGGAACTCGGGGCATTTACCGACCTGTTTGTGGTACTTGTCAAACAATTCAACAATCGATTCTTTATGGAGAGTGCACGCCATAACATTAGCACTTCCATGTGCTGACATTTTTGAAACTGTACAGCCAAAACAGCACTGGGAGACGCCATTTTGACTGTTTTATACCAGTCCTGTGCACAGTATACCGTGAAATTCACACGCTTTCAAAACCGCACCGCGAAATTGAAAATTGCACCGTGATCTCATGAACATTACTATTTTTTCAACATTTTTTTTTTTAATTTTTTTTTTTCCAATAAAATAAAAACGAGTCGGGGGGTGTTTTCAGCGGGTCGGTCGGGTTACAGTAAACTCAGGTATAATTTTATTTGGCCTTAGTAACTGCCTGTATTGACGGTGAGGCACTCTTGTGTGTGATATTACTGATGTTTGGAAGCCATATATAGTTATATATTTATGATAATTAACAATAATAAATAATCCATGTTTTAAGACTTTTATTTAAAAAAAAAACTCATAAAAATATTTACTAAAATAAGTTCATACACAATAATACAACTTACACATCAACACAACATGCAACATCTAAAATACATACATGTACAATAAACAATAATAAATAATCCATGTTTGAATACACTATGAAGAAGAAAACATACATACAAAGATTTATTATAAGTTTATACACAATAATACAACATATACATCAACACATCATGCACACATATAATACCATCAACTACACAATATTCATCCCTGGAAATAAAACAGCACATTTGTTAATACTTAAAAAATATAACCTTAGCACTGAAATAAATCCAACACAAATTAGCCCATTCAATGTCTTGACTTGTACACATTAGCTAGCAGTTCCTATTCAGATGCTTGACCTTCTAGGCCTGACCTTGTCAGGGACGTAGCCAGAGCCTTTTGGAGAATACGCCCGTGGGGAGGATGCGGGAGGGGGTGTCCACCTCCTCCTGGTGGCGGTCCTTTTTTTTAATTTGAGTGCAATTTCGGAGGTTTGTGGCTTCATTTGAGCGAGATTTTGGAGGCTTTCGCCGCCATTCATTCATTGTGTTTTTCAAAAATAGTGCCTCACCCCCTACCCCACTTCAGTTTTTATTGCTGACTTAAAAAAATATAAGCACTTTTATTTTTTCACATTCGATTTTCTAGAGTATGCCTGCCTATGCTTGTGCCATTCTTCCACTGCCCTGACATATTCAAACTCTAATAGAGGTGGGCCCTGCATTGTTACTGCCAGCAGTGCGTTGAGAACTCTGTTACTCAGGGTTGACCTGTGCTGTCTTAATTCTCTCGAGTGTAGAGAATCCCCTCTCTCAATCTGCTGTTGATGTTGGAAGAAGCAGACCAACAGCTGCAATCTTGTACAAGTTGGGGTGAGACTCCTTTAGCTCTCTGTCATTCTTTGTAACCTCCCTCACTTGTCTCCACTCGATCATCATTGAATCTTAATCCAGGTTGAGGTCTGAAGAAACATATATAAATAATTTAATATATTATAAACATATAATAGACCATCACACTAAATAGACCATCACACTTAATAATAGTAATAACTGAATTATTTTTGTTTTATTTTGTAAGTTATTTCTAGTATTTTTGTTTTCAAAATATTGACAAGCTTTTAAGTAAACAGATAAATAAACAGATAATTACCTTTATTTCTTCTTTTTTTCTTCAAATGACCAAATATTATCCCAAAATTGCTATTTATTTTATTTATTAAGGCACAAACTTAAATCAAAAAGACAATCAAAACAATTATACTTACTTACGCAAAACAAACAAACTCTTGTGTCATGATGAGTACATCGCATCTTGAACAATACACATAAGCCGATACACAAGCTGCCAATATTAACAAACTTTCCAGTTCAACTGCTTTAAGTTACATTCTCCCATCCCAATTACTGATTAATCCACAACAACCCGACATAATCCAATCAACTCGTAATAATTGCAATTTGTTGTCAGCATTCCACTTATCACACAGCGTGTTATCGCACCTTCTGCATACTGCATAGATCAGTCACGTGTTACTTCTGTGTATTGTTTGATGCGAGTTTATGATTTGTGTATGGTGCGCATAAAGGTTTTTAAAGGCGGTGTTTGCCTTCAGATCAAAGCACCGCGCTCTGGTTTATAAGCATAGCGGCACAGTTTAGGCACCGCGGGATGTAAGATTTTGGAAGTCGAGCGCAGCGGCTCCGCTATGCTTAAATGGCCTGTGGAGAACCCTGATAATAAGTGACAAACGCAAAACTTGTAAACATTTAATTGCCCTTTACTTGGAAGGTGAAGGTCACACATGCAAATGCACTGTCACATTGTGATGTACTACCCAAGATACAGCTAAAACCAAATTTTGAAAATGCATACACCGTGCTGAGAAAGTGACCTATGTTAAAGATCAAGGTCAGACTCCACACCTAGGAAATGCTTATTACATAATAACCAAGGGAGAGCGCTTGTTTCGCAATCATAAAGTGAAATAGGTTTAACCTAAACTAACATAATAACGTTAAGGAAACAGGCGTAAATAGGTTTAACCAAACTAACATAATAACGTTAAAGAAACGGGCGTATAATGCCCCTTAAGGCGGCGCTCTTGTTGTAACACCTAGGAAATGCTTCAGAAAGTAGGCATATAATGCCCCATTAGGCAGCGCTCTCGTCTATGAGAAGCATCAGTATGGAGTGGAAATGCGCATATTGTCAAAGCTTTCTGGTTTAATTGTTTTTTACAGAGTTGTGGCCCTTTGAATATTTCCACACAAAAATCTTGTTCGCATTATTTCTCAATAACCTTGTGATGTTTTTTTTGCAAAACATTGTGAGAAGCGTCGGTATCATCAAGTTAAGGTTCTGTCCATTAACTTTTAACTTTTTTTTTCAGATAATGCCACGTCTTAAGAAAAAATCTTGTTTGCAACAGTCAAAGGCGAGTAAAGAATCGATGATAAAGAAGAGAAAGGGGAATGTAAGTATTGAATCAGGTGAGTATGTAGACATGACTCGAGGAAGTGGCCTCGTTAATAACACAGCAATGGGACAGGACGTGATGCCAATTGACGATCAGACTCGGGGAAGTGGCCTCGTTAAAAACACAGCATCGGGACAGGCATCGATAACGAGTGACGAGACTGGAGGAAGTGGCCTCTTTAAAAACACAGCATCGGGACATGATGACTCCATCATCGGCATGAAGTCGTCGCCAAAAACATATTCAAACACATACTCAAAAACGTACTCAGAAACTTGCTCAGAAAGATGCTTGAAATCACTAGAAACTTGCTCAGAAATTTGCCAAGAAAATTACGATGAAATCTTTTTTGAACCTGATGTTGAATCTGTCATTGAACCTGTTGTACAATCTGCTGTGGAGCACACTAAAACTGTAAGTAATTCATCACTAAAAGAACAGAAAAATGAAACTAGTCCAAGAAAAGATATCGAAACCGGGTTTGAAACAGAAGATGTGTCAGTTTATGAAACAGTGGCTGTGCAATATAAGGAAACATATACTGCAACTAGGATAATTGAATGTCATGGTTTACCATTTGGAGCTGAAGTATTGCTTCATGGCTCTTTTCATCAAGGTGATGATCGTTTTTGTGAAATTTCACGGGGTAGTCAATGTGTTGCAAATGCACTCTCTGCGGTCTTGTTTTCACGTTGTTCAGAAGTAAAGAATTCAATAGAATTGGACACTATCCTTTCCTTTGGTGATTGTCTTTATAGAAAAATTATTCAAAATTTAATTGCTAATAACAAATTTAGAAGCCATCTTTTATGCTTTGATGACTTGCCAGATACAGTAGAATTTCACTCTGACAAGATAGCAGTCCATAAAGGAAACATTGTCAGTGGAAGTCTCATAGGTTGCATTAATAGTGTAAGTTTACCTACACTGCATGTTGCTATTCAGACTGTGTTAAATGAGAATTTGTCTAGTTTGATAATTGTTGGTGCAGTTTGTTCAGCTGTCTTTCATAACAATGGACTTTTCTACTTCTTTGATTCTCATTCTCACGGACAAAATGCTCTGTCTGCTCCAGATGGCTCCTCAATATTAATAGGTTTTAAAGTTATTGATGATCTGGTGACTTATATGTATGCCTTTTATTCCAGTCTGAACATTGATTTCTCTTCACAGTTTGACGTTATACCAATTGGTCTGAGAAAGCCGTCACTTACTTATAACCCAATATTGTCACATGTACCTACAACTCGAATAAGTCTTTTAGATAATTACTTCCAAGACCAAGAAATTAAGGCCTTGAAAAAGCATGATGCTGATCTTGAAAGACATTCAAAGAAAGACGTGAACTCTTACATGAAAACATATATGACAAAACGAAGGCAAGATCCTAGTGTCAAATTAGCAGAGAAAAGGAAAATGCAGAAAATGCGTCAAGATCCTTTAATTAGAGCAAAAGAAAGGAATAAAGAGCGGGAATGTAAACGCAAAGCACGGCAAGATCCTTTAATTAGAGCGAAAGAAAAAAATCAAGAGCTGGAAAGTAAACGCAAAGCACGGCAAGATCCTTTAATTAGAGCGAAAGAAAAAAATCAAGAGCTGGAAAGTAAACGCAAAGCACGCCAAGATCCTGGAGTAAAATCAACAGAAAAAAACAAAAGACAGAAAATACGTCGAGATCCTTTAATTAGAGCGAAAGAAAAAAATCAAGAGCTGCAAAGTAAGCGCAAAGCACGGCAAGATCCTTTAATTAGAGCAAAAGAAAAAAATCAAGAGCTGCAAAGTAAGCGCAAAGCACGGCAAGATCCTTTAATTAGAGCAAAAGAAAAAAATCAAGAGCTGGAAAGTAAACGTAAAGCACGCCAAGATCCTGGTGTAAAATCAACAGAAAAAAACAAAAGACAGAAAATACGTCGAGATCCTTTAATTAGAGCAAAAGAAAAAATTCAAGAGCTGCAAAGTAAGCGCAAAGCACGGCAAGATCCTTTAATTAGAGCAAAAGAAATAAATCGAGAATTGGAAAGTAAACGCAAAGCACGGCAAGATCCTTTATTTAGAAATCGGGAGGCTAAACTTGAATTGAAATCCAAACAAAAGAAACGAAATAATGCATACTACAAAGCTATTGAAAGCGAAAAGAAGCGTCTAAGTAGGTCATTTGTATCATTCAGAATACAGGAAAAGTCGAGAGAAAAGCAATCATTAAGAGAAAAGCGAAAAAACTCAGGTTTTCAAGTCAATGAAAAGAATTTGCGAGAAGCACGAAAATATGGCTCTGACCTAATTGAATGTATTTCGAAATTCAAACAAGCAGTTTCTACTGGACCTGTATATGTTTGCACCTGTTGTCACCAAACATGGTTTAAACATTCTGTAGAAACCGCTAGCACAGTTGCTAACCTTCTTGATCAATCTTTGGTACAGCATCATTTTACAAAGTACATATCTGTGGATAATAAAGAGTGGATATGTAAAACCTGTTCTAACATCTTAAAGAAAAACAAAACTCCTAGTCTTTCAGTTGCAAACAAAAACACATTTCCAATTAAGCCCAAAGAACTTGAGTTACATCAGCTAGAAGAGAGACTTGTCGCATTAAGAATTCCATTCATGCAAATAAGAGAACTTCCAAGAGGTGGGCAACTATCAGTGAAAGGAAATGTTGTTAATGTGCCAGTTGATATCCAGCCTGTCATTGAAAGTTTACCTAGGGCTTTTGACACGCAAGTAACAGTGCCAGTGAGGCTAAAAAAGAAACTTTCATACAAGAAGTGTGACTTTACTGAAAATGTACGGCCATTACAAGTTATCAGCGCTCTTCATTGGTTGATGAACCATAGTGACCTGTACAAGAATTCTGGTATGCATATTGATGAAAACTGGTTGCAAAACACATCAGAAAATTGCACAGAAACTGTACAAGAGTTCTTTGGAAGAAGTAATATGAGGGAATTTGCTACAGATGGTGTTATGAATGAACAAACAGAAAACGTAAGCAAAAATGAAAATGACTATGAATCTGACCATTTTAGTGAAATTGATGAAAATGAAAAAGTTGTTGGTAATAGTGATACAATGATTGAGTCAGCTGATCCGACAACAAACACAATTTACACATTTGCACCTGGTGAAGGGCAAATACCCATAAGTTTATATCAAGATACCAATGCTGAGTATTTATCATTTCCGTCAGTATTTTGCGGTCAAACAAGACCTACGAATAAAGAGAGACCTGTTCCTGTTCATTATAGTGACATATGCAAAATGGAACTTCGTCATATTGACAGAAGGGTGGCCTCAAATGTTCCAAACATTTTCTTTAAAATGAAAAAACTGCAACTGAAACAAGTTTCAGACAAAGTGCATCTAGCTTTAAGAAGGTGTAAAACGGAAGGTAAAAGACTTACGGTATCACAGGTATTAAACCCAGAATGTCAGGAAAATCTGGTAAGGCTTGATGATGGCTTTTACATTTTTCGAACTTTGAGGAGTTCTCCACCATATTTAGAAGCTCGAAAAAAAGATGTGTTTGCTATGATACGCCAGTTAGGACTACCTACATGGTTTACCTCATTGTCATCTGCAGATACAAGATGGTTTGATTTGCTGAAAATTTTAGCATTAGTTAATAACGGACAAACTCTTAAAGATGAGGATGTTGAAAAAATGACTTGGGTAGACAAAACCAAACTTGTTCAAACGGATCCAGTGACATGTGTTAGATACTTTGATCACCGTGTACAGGAGTTTATAGGAAGTGTACTTAAAAGCAGTCATGAACCATTGGGAAAAGTCAATGACTACTTCTATCGTGTCGAATTCCAGCAGAGAGGTTCCCCACATATTCACATGCTTCTATGGATTGAAGGTGCTCCAGCATATGAAACACACACAGATGAACAAGTGGTATCATTCATTGATCAGTATGTTTCGTGTTCAAAAATTGATGACCCACTTGTTGACTTCCAAGTACACAAACATTCACGATCATGCAGAAAAAAAGAAAAGTCTATTTGCAGATTTGGATTTCCAATTCCACCAATGAAAAAAACAGTTATCCTGGAGCCACTTTTTGCAGATCAAGCTGAAATAAAAAAGTACAAAGAACTGTTTTCTTCAGTCCAAAAAAAGTTAAATGAGATGAAAGAAGATGATTTATCGTTTGAACAATTTTTAACTGAACTAGACACAAATGAAGAAGAATATGTTAAAGCTGTTCAAAGTTCAGTAGATGGACCAAAAGTATTTTTGAAAAGGAATGTTGCCGAGGTGAGAATAAATGCCTACATGAAACCCATTTTGACAGCTTGGGGAGCCAACCATGACCTTCAGTTTGTTTTAGATCCATACGCATGTGCTGTTTATATAGTATCATATATCAGTAAAGCCCAAAGAGGAATGAGCATCCTCATGAATGAAGCATGTAAAGAAGCAAGAAAAGGAAACATGGATTTAAAGAAGCAAGTAAGACATATTGGTAACAAATTCTTGAATAGCGTTGAAATCAGTGCACAAGAAGCATGCTACCTTGTTCTACAACTTCCAATGACCAAATGTACGCGAGATGTCATATTCATAAACACATCACCACCTGAGAAGCGTACATTCCTTTTGAAATCAAAGGAAGCCTTACAAAAAATGTCTGAAAACTCAACAGATATCGAGGCAGACAATATAGTTAAAAGGTATTCAAAAAGGCCAAGGCAGCTTGAACACTGGTGTCTTGCTGATTATGTATCACAGCTTGAAATCATATATCCAGCAACTGATGACATGTTTCGTGAAGTTAATGAGCATAATGATGATGAAAGAAACGAGCCCGAAGAAATTGATCCAGACATGTCAGTTAAGGAAAAAATAAATATAACGTTGAAAAGTGGCATCAAAATTAAATCAAGAAAAAAGCCTAAAGTATTACGTTATGTTCGTTATTCACTGAAAGTGGATCCAGAAAACTATTACAGAGAAAAACTGTTATTATTTCATCCATGGCGTAATGAGAGTGAAGATGTTTTAGCTGGACATAGTTCTTATGAAGCTCGTTACTTAGCTGTGAAGAATTTCATAGACATTAAAGTCAAAGAATATGAGAAAAATGTTGATCAGTTAAATGAGGCAATGGAAAGGGCTGCTGATGACTTAAACTTCGATGAAATAGCACCAAGCAATGAGCAAAGAGAATCTGATGATCTGCTAACAGGTTCATTGGCAAGTGATCAGTTTGTTTGTTTTGATCCAGATCGTCCGCAAGTACAACGTCAGTATGACATAGGAAATGACATTGGTGCTTCAGTAGCATTGGTAGATATTACTGTTAATACTAAACGAATGTCTGATGCAAATTATAGATCACTTGTACAGTCATTAAATACAAAGCAACATGAGTTCTTCCAGCATATTCTTCAAAGTGTCAAACAAAACCTGGAGCCTTTGCATGTATTTCTGTCTGGTGGTGCTGGTGTTGGAAAATCGGTAGTTGTATCAGCTTTACACGAAGCATTGTTGCGACATTTGTCTTCTACTGCAGGTGACAATCCTGATGTTTGCAAAGTACTTCTGTGTGCGCCTACTGGAAAAGCTGCTTTTCACATAAGTGGTATGACCATCCACTCAGCATTTCGTATCCCTGCTAGTCAAGGCTACTCCATCAAACCACTCGACAGTAACACACTTAACACCTTGCGAACTATATACAGAGATCTCGCTGTTGTTATGATTGACGAAGTTTCAATGGTTGGAAACAACATGCTGATGCTAATCAATCACAGGCTTCAACAAATTAAAGGCTCAACTCTATTTTTTGGTGGTGTTCACATGATTCTGATTGGCGACCTGTTTCAGTTAAAGCCTGTAATGGATGGATGGATTTTTGAAAACTTAAAGAACAACTTTGGTCCTCTTGCAAGAAATTTGTGGCAGGAATTCTTTACTATGCATGAACTTGACGAAATTATGAGACAAAAAGATGACAAGAACTTTGCAGAGATTTTGAATAGGCTACGTGAAGGAAAGCACCAACAAAGTGATATTGAAGTTCTTAAACAACGTGAAATAAAAACGGCTAACCCAAATTATCCAAAGGATGCTATTCACCTTTTTAACACAAATGCCAGCGTGGATTCATTCAATAAAGCAGCCTTTCAATTATCGCCTGGTATCAAAATTGTTACAACAGCTTTCGATGTTGTAGTTGGAGATGATACGAAAACTGTAAAAGAACAACTCCTTTCAAGGTTACCAAATGATGCTTCAAAAACAGCTGGTTTGCAGAAGAAACTCGGTATAGCAGTTGGGATGACATATGACCTATGTGCAAATCTTGACGTAAATGATGGTCTAGCCAATGGTTCCAGTTGTTGTATCCAATTAATAGAAAGCAAACAACAGAATACAGACAGACCAAGCATTGTTTGGGTCAAATTTTATGATCAAAATGTAGGTTCTGAATGGCGGGCCAAATACAGACATTTATATCATATTAGTATTGATCCTTCTTGGACACCCATTTTTGATATCAAAAGAAACTTTGTTTACTTCCGAAAAACATTTCTGAGGATTCAGTTTCCCCTTCGCCAGTCTACAGCTAAAACTGTTCATAAATCGCAAGGTGACACTTTGAGTGAAGTTGTTATTGACATGTCTGGCACACGGGTCTTTTCTCATGCTCACTACGTTGCCATTAGCAGGGCAAAAACACTAGAGGGACTCAATATTCTGAATCTTAATGAAACAAAGATATCGGTGTCTGAAAAAGTCAAACAAGAAATGACCAGGTTACGAAATGAACAAAATCTTGCTTTGTGTTATGTTCCACTATATCAAATTCAAGACATGTTGGCAAAACTTGTGTTTCTGAATACTCGATCTTTGAAATGTCATAAAGATGAAATATTTCATGAACCAAATGTTCAAGATGCAAACATGGTTTGTCTTGTTGAAACATGGCTTACTGCTTCAGATGAACTGCATTCTTTGAATGTACCAGGATATCAACTATTCAGAGCAGACGGGTACCAAAGTGGTAACACAAGGCCACATCGGGGTATTGCATTGTATTTTAAAGAAGGTATCCCTGTTGTGCAAAACAAAACGCTTGTTCAGCAAGATCTTGAAATTGTCCTGACAGAACTTTTGTTTGACACAAGAAGAATAATTGTTGTTACATTGTACAAATCTCACTCGTGTTCAATAAGTTCCTTCAGAAAACACTTACTCGAGTTTGTGTCACCCGTCACATACAATACAGAGTTTGTAATTCAAGGCGACTTCAATTTTGATATCTTACAAGGAGAAAATGCAGTCAGTACCTTCATCGAAGAACAATTTCATTGCAAGCAACTTGTTCAAAAAGTGACTCATAATTCAGGATCACTTATTGATCATGTGTACTCCAACATTGCATCTATCAAAAGCGAAGTTATAGAGTGTGTTTGGTCAGATCATGCCTTAATTTATTCTGCAATAGCTCATTAAATTTCATCACACATTGCATCTAGAAAACTAAAAATATATAGCATATGACTTTAAAAAAGCACCACTTTCCTGTAGTAGTACTCTATTCTTCAACCCACCAGGATAAAAATTATTCCTACTTACTGCATAATGCAGTCAGTAGGAATAAGGCGGTTTGTGTCAGAAATGGGTTGGCCGCCACTTTTCTGTATATATAATGAATCAACGTGGTCAAGAGACCACTTCTATTAAGAGACCACCTGCTGAAATAGACCACCATTTCATTTCCCAACTGTATTGTTTTGAATGAAAATACTCCTGTATTAAGAAGCCACCAATTTTTGCTCTTCCCTTGAGTTGTCTCTTAATAAACTTGGTCTCTTAACACAGGATTGACTGCACTTTAATAATTGTTAACTGATCATTCCAATGCATTTGTTATTATGAAGTCATATATTAATCTCTATGCATTTGTTATTATGAACTCGTATATTAATCTCTATGCATTTGTTATTATGAACTCGTACATTAATCTCTATGCATTTGTTATTATGAACTCGTATATTAATCTCCATGCATTTGTTATTATGAACTCGTATACGGTATTCAGATGTTTTTTTACTTATTAGAGTTATGTATTATGTATTATTGTTTTTTATGGCTCCCACCACGGAATGCTTAAAGCGGCACATGACAATCTGACAACTTGTCATAAAAATTTAAAAAAAGGTATTAATCTAACATTATTCATGATTCTGACTTGAATGTGCATGCATATATTTAAATAAAGTTAATTTCTTATCATGTCAATCTGTATAATTCTGTTGAGAAACACTGTGCCTTAGATAAAATCTTATCTCGGCAGTTACTTTCCTATCCCGTCAGGTACACCTCTTTTGATGACATTAGGGTATATTTGATTATGTCTGGGTATTTTTAAACGGGACACAAATGGAAAAAAAAAGTAAATTAAATGATTTTAAATGATCAACATGATAAATAGAATATCATGTTAGTGCCTGATCGTATCCAGTTTATTAGGTTTAACACGAAAATTCTTCTCAGCCTCACCTGATAGACTGGATGTCATCAGACACAAACATGATATTCTACAATAGGTTTAAATTATATATTATCTGGGGACAATATCATCAACAATTAGTAACAACAATTAGGCAAAAAAAAAAATTCTAATAATACATGAGAACAGTTTATAAATATGGAAATTATGTAGAAAAACTTAGATGACTGTACGACTTTAAAGAAAGTCAGGACTTTTGTGCGTCTCTTTAAATACTAGAGCTTTCAGAGAGTTTTCAGATGAATATAACGATAACACATGATTCATTAGATAAATAACAGCCCTCGTATACTAATTAGTAGTACTTTTCAAATTCATAATTATATGTTAACTTATTTAGATGTTAATTTTACTTGTATTATTGTAATAATTTGCTGTACAATGACACCGAGTTTGACGAAGATGACGTGAAAGACTAATATGGAAAGAACAATATGGTCGGATTTCAAGCACCTGGTTTGTGATCACTTGAATTGGACGCCATGCACTTTCAATACAGACAACAAGAATTCTTCACATTACCAAACATTAAAACAACGGTAATATATTGTTCCAGATGGTAATAGACTGTCATGACAGACATAGTTTTACAACAACTTTGTAAGATAAATTGTCTTTGAAAGAACAGCTTTGCCATTACAGAAAAACAAGAAAAATGGGCATCATAGAAACTACATCACCCAAATGCAATGGCACCGTACGCTCGCACTACTACAAAGAGTAAATTAAATATACAGAGAAAAGGACAATACAAAGTGTGGCGAAGACAGGGTTACTGACTTGGAACGGTCAGTAGGCAGATACCAAATAGAGCTTCTACATTACATTACATTTCTCAGTAAGAACAGCTTTGTCAAAGTCAATATTGGTTCCGTGTTTAGCTAAAGTTGAACAAGGTTAATGTACATACAATGATTGAACATATCGTAAACTGGAACAGGCACTATCAGGATGTGAACATTTAAGAATATAGATATAAAAATCAAACAGGAAAAGTAGCATTCAAGAACGACGGACACACACAGAAACTTCGAAAGTAATACCATTCTGTGAAAAGGAAAATAAGGGCCAATTAGTAGTTATTAAAGATATGAAATAGAATCGTATCAAAGATCCATAAGAAATAATGTTTACAATTTGTAAACTTACGGACAGTTAAAAGAAGTCCAAAACCCAACAACAGTGTCTAATAATAGATCAAGAGGAAAGTTGAGGAAAACAGTAATAAAAGGGGCCAAAATATCGATGAGCACAAAACCTTCAATGCGGTATATGAAACACACGTGTTTAAGGAAAAACCTGGATCAATGAATGTCATACAATCCCCGTGGGATGAAAATATAAGTCGAAAATATATTGACTACAGTTGGTATTAAAACTGTGATAACTGTTTTGCATATGAAGATATTAAATATGTAGTGTTTTGTTCCAGTATTGCTCAAGCATCATCAGTAGTGCATACAACATCAAGTGTGATAATTCCAATTTAGGTTGCAAAGATGCACAAGAACAGTTATGGACTAATACCTCATATTGGTTCCTCCAAATTCCATGTATTGTTCATCAAGATTTATATCAAATGATTTATTGCAAATTGGAACAGACTACCCAGCAGCATTTCCATACTTTAAAAAAAAGCGCATTCTGCAAACACAACTGAATTCATATATGTGCATGAAGATTATATATAACCCAACCTTGCCATGGAAGAACAGGTCTAGTGTTGTGTCATAATTGAAAGTGCATATATCTTCCAAGTGGATCATTCCAGGAACGCAAATCCTATTCTGTGCCATAAACACTTACAGAAATAACCTCAACTAATCCTATAGAGAACTGAACATAGATTACTGGACATCCAACAAATGAAAAAGAACCTTCTACCATTTTCATAAAAATGACCTGATAAATATGGAAACAGAGACATAATATATTATATATATATTGTAAATATATACATGGACATAGATTCATTGATAGATGTTTGTCATATACGAAGGCTGTTCAGATATTACATGGACATTTTAATAATTAATACACTGTTATACAGTAAAAGTAAATTATATTACAATAAAGGTTTACATTTTCACTTTCATATAGGTCAACATTATAAAATAATAAACAGATTTCAAGAAATTCAAGTTTCATATAGGTCAACATTATAAAATAATAAACAGATTTCAAGAAATTCAAGTTTTTACAACCCCATTGTAAACTTAAAAACAAGGAATTGTTCGTCTACTTATTTTATATCTATCTTAGTTCTCCTTATATTCATAATATTCCATAATTGTAATTTTGGAACACCAGTTACAATGCTATTTCAGTTTTGTGTATTTTTGTCGACGATTTCCCTTAAATTTAGCTATTCTCGAAATGCAGTTATAAAACAAAAGACCAGGTTTCGAACTGCTCCGTAGATGCATTTCTCAGGCTATTAGGTCATTAATTGCAACATAACTACATGTGATATTGATTTTTGGTTAAAATCATTTTATTTCTTATCACTTGCATTACAACATAATGTGCATCTTAAAGGTTTACGTCAATAAGTCAGAGCAATATCGAAAAAGTCCACGCATTATTTCAACAGCCCTCGAATTCAAAAAACTGTTAAAACATTTTTATTTTGTCATATACACATGTAATATGGGCAAAGAATAGGGCCACTGCAGATCCCATTGGAGGGAAAGGCAGAGAAGTAGAAACCCCCACCCCCCAAATTCATGTTCATATCATTTTTTGTTCATGCTCATTAAAGGTCTTCATCATGACCCCTGCATTGTTTCAGGTACCATGTTCCTCATACCACTAGAGCAGTGGCAGAAAAGCTATAATGTCGCTCCAGTGTAAATGGAGTGTCTACAATAGAATTTGCAGCAACACTGCAGTTCAGGGTGAGAAGGTTCTACACCCGTTCTCGATATTTTATCTCAATGTACAGGGAGGGCCTGGCATGTTCATTCCTTTTAGGCGCCATATAACCTTTTATGTGTTGATGCGCCTTAAAAACCCAATTCAATTCATGTACACATGTAATTGAAACACGGTCATGGTATTATACTCTTATTACTCATTTCTTTTCGTCTTACGGATGGCGGGAGGAGTACAGTACTGGTTCTACCCAGGAAAAAGTGGGTGGACTGCCTCCACCACAAAAAATCGACCGTCATATATAACCTTACATGTGTTGAAAATGACGTAAAACACAATACAATCAAATCATTGTTTAAAGGAATATTGCCTGTATTATTTACCATATTGATGCATAATGTTTCTTGCGTTTCTTTTGACAAGATACAGAATAAACGTTTCAGTATCTTTAATATTGCAGCTATTGCATTACCAATATGCTTTGGGTATACAACCTGATCATTTCTGAATGTAAAGGGAGATTTCACAAACGAATATGCAACAACTCGACAGTTCTGCGGTTGAAACGATTCTACGTACATTCTGGATGTATTTTTTAAATTGAATTACTGGGTAAGAATAAAGCCGCTGCTCATGTAGATAGAGGACTAAAACTAACTCAAATTCATGCTTATTTAGCCATTTTTGCCATGTTCATTAAAGGTCTTCATCATCCCGGTATAATTGTTTCGAGTGCACCTGATAGCTCCATAAATGGAGTGTTTACAACAGAGTTTGCAGCAACTCTGCAGTTCTGCAGATGAACACTTCTGTGCCCATTCTGCATATCATTATCTCGATGTAAATAGAGGGCGGACCTGAAATGTTCATCCCTGTATTTGCCCCAAAAACACAACAAAAAATCTTTAATATTCTGTATACCATCATAATTACCATTTCAATTCTCTACTCATATGGATAAAACAAATATCTCATTACTTTCAAGAAAACAGTGTCTTTGGTATATACAACTTTATGACCTTAATAATATGTGCATTCTCTTGGATACCATTAATTGTAATACTGTCAATGATATTTATTATATTATAACTGTACCCTTTTGTTTACCTTTACATAAGTGTTGAAATAAACTGATATATTTAGCATTTTGTGTACTGTTCTTTGTTAAAGCCAATATACTTTATTATTCATTTCAATTAGTGCTTTTTTTTTGTCTTTATGTTAAATGTACGCCCTGTAAATATGTTGAAAAAGTTTTATAATTTGCAGCTACCGTACGCCTTGTTGGATTTGACGAAACTTAGCAGCAAGCATTGGTATGATTTCTAGTTGTGCCTATTGCGTTTTCTTTCCGGCTCGTTGATTTCTGATGGAGTTACGACCCCTTGACTGTTTTTACCCCTTAGGGCCATACTGAGGCCCTCTTGTTTTTGCAATGTTTTAAAAGTAATACTGATGGGAATTTTGTGATGACAACCCTTGATTTAAGAGCTGTTTAAGCCAGTAGAGCGTTCACAGGCCCTCTTGGGCCT
The DNA here is from genome assembly GCA_037043455.1 of Cyrtodaria siliqua. Classification (NCBI taxonomy): domain Eukaryota; kingdom Metazoa; phylum Mollusca; class Bivalvia; order Adapedonta; family Hiatellidae; genus Cyrtodaria; species Cyrtodaria siliqua. The sequence goes on along the minus strand of JAWPHD010010430.1, from coordinate 61,133 downwards.
CTTGTTTTCCTCTTGTTTTCTGAGTTTTCATGGAATTTATAGGACTGTGTCACATGTTTGTGGGATGATTTTCCAGCATTTGCCTTAGTTGATACAACATTTTGCCCCAGGATGATGGCATTTTGATTATTTCTGTATTGCAATGCAGTGGGGTTAGAGTTTGCACCATTGTATGTCATACATGTGATATTTTCAGGAGGGTTACCAGGGAGATTTGACTTTTTTTTCAGGGAGATTTGACAAAATTCAGGGAGGTTTTTATACTCAAATTTTTAACGCGTACCGGTATATTTTTTTTTTGATATAAACCTTAATAAAGGGGGTAAATCAGCATAAAAACATGATATTTTATACATACAATAGTTGAATACTGTTTATTTCATGTTAGCATAGCATATAATCAAGTATAGCATGTAATTAAACACTTTATATAGACTCTGTCCACTTTTTAACCACTAATTACAACAAGACTTGGCTGCTGCCAGCATCACCTTTTAGTTAATGATGATCATTAATCTGCTTTCATAAACATACCATAAAATAACATCATTTAAATCTGCTAGGGTATATATCTTGAGACTCTGTCCACTTTTTAACCACTAATTACAACAAGACTTGGCTGCTGCCAGCATCACCTTTGTCGGTTGAAAGTCTACACAATTGTTCACATTATTAAACTTGGCACTCATCAATATTATATACCAAATATCAATCGATGCCGAATTCGCTAATTACCACCCCACTTACAGTCGGTGTATTCCTTAATCCTATCATAATCAAACTCCCATGGACATTACAGGTATCGCCGCCACGTGTCATAAACAAACAATCCAATCATTATTTTCACACAATTAACCAATTACCTGACATGCTAATCCTTTTAATTACCCGCCAAGGGGCAATGTTTTCACAGATATAGATAAGACCGCAAGTGTTTATTCTAGATCATTCGGAAAACTCGGTCTTGATCCAATAAATCATAGCAATTACCCAAAAGGATTCGCAAATAGCGAAATTTTGTAACTCGGCGGAAAATACCGGGAGAAATGGAGCTCCCGGCGGGAGGCCGGGAGATCCCATGAAATTCCGGGAGAAATTAGCTCCCGGCGGGAGATATCACATGTATGGTATGTTGCTCTCTGTTAACAAAAGTGGTTTTCAACAATGTCTGAGTTAATTAGAGATGGTGTAACATATGCATTTGCGTCGCTTGTTAAGACTTTTTTTGCAAAGTTCACAAAACCCAACCAAACATGATCTTATGTCCTCTCTGCATTGAGCTGATATGAGCTTTTTTGATTTCTCAACTGACCGTATGTCCATTCTGTGAACCAACTATTAATATCAGTCAATTCTTGTATTCTTGTGTCATCTAAAATACGAACGGGTCTTGCTTCATGAAATATCTCAATCATTTTAGCAGTTTTTCTTAGGAACAGAATTGCGCCATTTAAAATGACACCTTTATTTGCTAGACTGTCTTGGTATTGGCACATAAGATGTAGCATGTCACCATTTAGTGCTTCAACAGCAAGGTGGTTCCGCATCTTTGATTGTTAAGAAGGGCAAATGTGCTCATTTGCAAGCTTCCTATGTAATCTTAGGCTGTTTTTCTGATCCCAATTAAAAGCATCTACCCACATTTGCCACTGAATAATAGAGTCATCAGGAAGCATTAGATTTCTTGTACAGGCCAGGGTTCTGGAAATATTTTGAAAATCCACTTGCCCAGGGCAAATAATTTGGACCATTAAACTTAGTTGAAAAAGAAAGGGAGAATGTATTTAATTGTATTTATTCATATAAAAAAATCGAACAGTTCTTCTTTGTGTCTACCGTATTTACCGTATATGTTGGGACACCGTAATGATTGGGACAACCTTGAATTTTAGAAAAATAATTATTTTTAGTTTAGGACATATCACAAATTTCATAAAAATTCCATAATTTTAATATATTTTAATTGGGACAGTCACATTTTGGCCAAAAAATTATCAAATTTAATGTGCAAATGCATCGGTAAATCCCGTAATTATACACACAAAAAAAAATTAAAAATAAATAAATAAATAAAAAAAGTATCAAAACATTTTTTCTCCCTGTTATTTGTTGAAAACAGACATATTTTAAGTTTTCCTGAAAAAATGTATATATATATATATTTTAGTTCCCAACACCGCTACAGCAACCTGTGGGTAGTACCTGTAGTTTGTATAAGTTTGTTAAATCATTATTTAATAAAGCATTTAAATCATAACCTAATAATAACATCCTGATAATTACATCCTGATAAAACCTCCCTCAGGCGTGTGTTATTTAATCCACACTAAGTCGGTTCACGCAACACTGATTTTACACACAATAAAACAGCTGATTGCAAGGTATTTCCTCCCTTTAGGCTTTTTCAGAAATTCGTGTTTTCTGTCAATAGGAAGGTGTTAACTACTGGCTGGCTGGTTTATTATTGGTTTATTATGTAAACATATATATATAAAACACTATTTTGAAAGAATTTTTCTGATTCAGGTTGTCATTGATTTAATATTTATAAAAGTCAAAATAAACATGATACAGCAAATTTTAGACACCATTGCAAAAGTTATCAGATTGAAAGATATAGGCTAAGGATTTTGCGTTGCATTGCACTTTACCGAAGCATTGTGGTGTAGTGGTTATAGCGTCTGCCTTGCATTCGGGAGGTCGTGGGTTCGAGTCCCCTGACCGCATCATACCAAAGACTTTAAAAATGGAGTAGTCACTTGTAACCCTTGCCTGACGAGCAAATAATGGGTAGTGCTGCGACTGATTGACCAGTGTCAGAATAATGTTACCGGCGGATGGGGGTATCATGTCTACTACGGCGTGGTATTCCAGTGTGGCAGCACTATAAAGAAACCATTGAGTTCGCTGCTTCAAGTAGACACATCATCACATCACACAACAACACACAGATAAAAGTCCAGACATTGTGCCTATAATCGTCAAGTAGGACGCCTGTCGTAGGTGGAGGGACTATAATCCTTAGAAATACACACACATACACACGTTGCATTGCACTTTATTCAGCTATCTTCAACTAACGGAGAACACCCTGGATTGCAAACAGGGTATCTTGGATAGTCCTAGATAAGTCTTTTTATTCGTCTTCAACGAATGGAGAATAACTCTGCTTCAATGTAGAGGATTTTCTGTTGTTGTTGTAGATACAGGGGCATTGGGGTTTGTGCATATTTCTTAGGGTAAGTCCTTATAATATCTTTTGGGACACTAAAAAAAATAAATATTTTTTGGAAAGATATATATTTTTTGTAATTAATATATCCTGTCCCAACTTACAGGGTAAATACGGTATTACATATTTGTGTTACTTCAATCATAAAATGATGAATGTAACAGTATACAAACTAATTTTATTCCCCACTCCCACCCCACCAAGCACCACACACACACACCCCACCCCATTATTTTTGATGACCATCCAAAAAAAATGCTTGGCATCTAGTGTATGGAACAATTTATGTCACAGTGTGTACAATTAACCAGTTGACAGAAAAATAAGAAGCTATTGTGTTCATTTAAATGTGTGACAAGCAAAGAAACAAGACAAAAACGTTATTAAAAGTATTCGCTTGGCCCCCAATATCTTTATCCATGGTAACGTTCCTACGCTTTGTCTTTGAACTAAAGGGAATTAGATGAAAGCAAGAGGCATGCATAGGGTTTTCCCTAGGAATTGTTTAAGAAGTAGTAGCAGTAACCTTATTTATCAAAAGCGAAAGTTCAGAACTTGAGAAAAAGGTTCCGTGATCGTTTTGAAATCGCGAAAACCCATGACATGCGCATATCGCTTAGTTGTGCAACTTATTTGTGTAGTATGCACTTCCATATTTGTTTAATTACAGAGTATATCAATGAAATAGACCAAATACCTCATAAAATCGTAAACAAGTGCTTCGAGTAAAAGAAAACTTATTTTCGTTATGAAAAAATCTTCAGCTAGATTATCTAAACAAAAACATCACGTCACGTGCGTCTGTCAATCATTATTTTGACAGATTAAATTTGCAAATTAAGGAATTTCTGTATTTGATTGATGGAAGGTCCAAATGACTTTCAGGGATTATTTGGAAACTATTTCTGCTAGTAGCTAGGTTATGAGGTCACGGGTATGATTGCCGCGATTTCATTGGACGATGGACACACGTCTGACGATCGTGTCAGGATAAATTGTGAAACAGTGTGAAATGCGCGTGTTGGTTAACTCGTTGTTTATTGAAATAATGCCACAAATTAAGCTGCCTGGGGCGAGAATGTTGATTGTACCGAAAGTTGTTTGATCTAATTATCAGTCGCTAGCGGCGAAAAACAGCGGCCAGTTTTATTCAGTTGTCAAATGCTGATATGGCTAGTTTGCCACTTGATTTGGTCTGGAATGGAAACGTCCAGTCGGGCAAGTGGCGGGCAACCAGATTTGCAAAGGTCACTTACCCGCACCCAAAATCGTCGGGCAACCGTATTTCCGGAACTCTGCAGGCCTTATTCAGACCACTTTTAATAACGTTGTTCCGTATTTTTTTCACAACGTGCGAGATGTCCATCATAAACACTACTGAATTTTCCGGGCACTCATGGCAATTGCATGTCATTGTTTCCGAGTCTTTACCGAGATTAATGTTTAGAAAAGTTCAATTACTCTGAGCCCCGTCCATGGATGTATACAATGTTGTAAAACCATACAGGCTTAGAGCAACCACTGCATCCCAAAACAGTGTATGAATATCATATGCTGCAACATTGTTTGTAATGAAGTGTCCAAAGGGAATGCGAAATCCTGTTAACCCCAAGAATATGAATTGAAGAACATGTGTGCCTAGTGTGAGCTCCTTCTTACCCATTCTTAATATGTTGCATGTATTCCCTTCTTCAACCACATCTACTATTCCACACAGTTCTACATCGCCATTCTTGTGAATTTGTAAGTCTTGCTGGATGGCCATCTCATCCAGGATGACACCTCCTTTCCATCCACTAATTGGAATTTCCATTCGTCTTGCCTCTGCATGCAGCCAACTGTAATAAGTAAATTGTACCCTGAATACATAATTTGCATTATCATTGCTTAACTTTAGAGCTGCATTTTACAGAAAACTTGGTTTACAGTTTACAATATATATTCATAGAATTACATTTCAAAATACCATAAAATATCAAAAAGCTTTTTTTTTATTATTATCTTAAAGGGACATGAAATGTTGGTTGTTTAAAATTTGATTTAGTTTTTATAAAGGTGACAGATTTTCCATAGTTCCTATGTTAACATATATGCTGAGCTCAATGAAATACTTGACTGACATTAAACCTAAAACATATTTTTTTATGAAAGTTTTACCTTAAAAACATTCACTTAAATAATGAACATTAGTCATTATACTTTCTTTTCCTTCATAATTTTGACAATCTCACACTTCTTTTTCCCCAAATCAGCAGGCCTGTGCCATTTTCCAATTTTCACAAAAAAACAACTGCCACCTTCACATAAAATCAGCAACCATAAGACTTTCTTAATTATTAAATGGTTAAAACACAGCAATTGTTACATTACATTACCGTTTCTTCACAATTGCATAGTGGCAAATTATTTTTTATAATTATTTGAACAATTCGAAGAAAAGTACTAATTGCTGATTATATTGCATCAAAATTGCATGCATAATAATACCTATGGTACATTATACTACCTATGGTACATAATTATTATTAATACTACCTATGGTACATAATACTACCTATGGTACATAATATTACCTATGGTACATAATAATACCTATGGTACATAATTATTATTAATACTACCTATGGTACATAATTATTAATACTACCTATGGTACATAATACTACCTATGGTACATAATAATACCTATAGATGGTACATAATACTACCTATGGTACATAATACTACCTATAGTACATACTACTACCCTATGGTACATAATAATACCTATGGTACATAATAATACCTATAGATGGTACATAATACTACCTATGGTACATAATACTACCTATGGTACATTATACTACCTATGGTACATACTTGTTATTAATACTACCTATGGTACATAATACTACCTATGGTAAATAATACTACCTATGGTACATAATACTACCTATGGTACATAATAATACCTATGGTACATAATACTACCTATGGTACATAATACTACCTATGGTACATAATCATACCTATGGTACATAATAATACCTATGGTACATAATAATACCTATGGTACATTTTCAAATTCTGGGGTGAAATCTCCATCTTTTATGTTATTGCCTTTCATTTAATTACATGTATGCAAACTGGTTTAAAGTTGAAATAATACAGAATGTTAATGCCCATTCCCCTATAATGTAGAGTGCTTCCAAAGTAGGGATAATAAAGATGAGTCAGAAATGTTCTTGCCTCTCACTGCTGCTGGTTCGGATTCCACTGGGGCCTCAACTTGTCAAGTGAAAAGGTGTCTATTCTTATGAATGGTGGGAGTTATACCGTATTTGTCCTACCCAGGAAAAATTTGGAGGTCTGCCTACACCAAAAAAAAATGTATATATAGCCTAAAGTGTGTTGAAAATGACTTAAACACCTTACAAACAAAACCCCTAGAATTTTTGGACACCGAAATATGTCATCATGGAAACCAATTCTGTGCTGTACATAACTTTTGTACAGCACCAGTAGTTGAGGGATAGAAGTACAAGAACATTGCTACTCTTGAGTGTGGCATACTCTGCAGGACTCCTTGGGCCTAATAAAAAAAATGAGTCTTTGAGAGGTCTCGCGAGAGGTCTGGATGATCGAGACTAATTGATAATATTTTCAACAGAAGATAAAGGGTCTATATCTTTTAGACAATGTGAGGCATGGCGTCTGCGTGGGGAGGACTGTATTGAATATTTGGAGAGAAAAATGTATTCATGGTCCTGCTGAAAGGTATTTTAGCATTGTGGATCACAGTAAATAATTTGAAAAATTCGAAGGGTTGTATAGATGTACCGATTATTTTTTAAATGTGATACCTCTAGCGGAGTGCGCATCGGGATCATTGACAGAATTAACGAAATAAATGTGCGCAATGCCAATGGGTGCTCTGTATTTGTCATACAATCTTTAGAACATATCCAAAATTTATCATCTGAAATTATTCTTAAAAAAAATAAAAAAAAACACCTGCCCTACCTAATTTGTTTGAAGCCGTTACCCTAAACACACAATTTGTTTTATTAGGCCCAATGACCAACACAGTAAAATCGAAGTGAGTAGTGAGAGCTGAAGAGCTTTTGTGAGGCCCTGAAAGCACACTGCTCCAAGCATTTGAGAGGATATGTCCAGTCGCAGGTTTTTCTAATTTTGTTACGATTTTTTCTTTAATTACAGAACTTGCTTTAATACAAGAGGTGAAGGGCACAAATAATGGTTTTGTCATGTCCATCCGTCTCTTTCTCTGTCTTTATAAAGATTACTAATTTTGGGACCAGTCTGAAATATATGTATGTTCAACATGTTCTTATAAGACTTTCAGAACATCAAAACCATCATTAGACCATGTACCATAACACGATCTTCAGAGAAATATTACAGTCAAGGTGCTGGTGGAGGAAAAGTTTAATAAACACAGGTGTTGCTGGTATTGCCTGTTTTCAAAAACAACAACAAAAGAGAATACTGCATGACTTATAAAGTTTTGAATTTAGCTATTTTTCTATATATTTACAAACAACATGGACTATTAGTGGTGAAGAAAACCCACCTTGCTTTCAAAATTGGTTGAGCAATACAACGTTCACATGCGATAGTTGTTTTTGATTTTCAATGCAAAGTTCTGTTGCGCATCTATAATTTCAAGAATCAAGAATTGTTATCCAAATTTTTTTTTAATGAGTTGGATAAATGTAAATTAAGACACTGAATGTTTTTTTATAGCAAAATATAAAGGCTAACTGAACGTGTTTTTTTTTGAGATTTCTTAATTTTCTGCTGTCCAAGGAACATAGGATTTTCAGACATGTGAAAAGCCCCACCAAAAAGCCTTTGGCTGTAAACTATTTATTTCTCCACTTGATTTTCAAACATACAGTATTTTTTTACCACTCATACTTCCTGTTTTAATGATATATAATTTACCTCATTATGTACAGATACCAATAGATTTTGAGCAAATTTGAAACATTAAAATATGCAATGAAGTGCTACAAATGGTTGACCGTTAGGCGAAAGGAAATTTAAAATTTCAAGCTTATTATGAAGAATGTTTTATCCTTTATAGAAAAAAAATATTACGTATCGGACGTTTGATCATTGACAAAAATTATTCAACTTACATGTACATACATGTACATTTCATTATATTGTTTGAGTGCATTAGAACAGGGTTAACAGTATTCAATTTGGTCTGTTCCGGGAGTGGGATAATTTGTTATTTTAACGGTCGCCGTTTTTGTTTGATGACGTCTCCTACAGTGCGCCAGATAAGCTTTCTTGTAATAGATAAATAATAAATAAATCTGCAGTGCTGATTTTTAAAGTTTGACGAGTAATTATCATGGTTTTGCTGCTTTCAATTCTAATTTATTTTTTCCATGCTCATTTCCCAGGGCCGTCGTTTGACCGTTTTTGGGCCGAAATTCAGCCCCATTCCCCTCCCCTAAATGTATATATTTTCCCCCTTATTCCCTCTTACAAATATTCTAATAATTTTAGATTTTTTTTTTTTAACCAACAGCATACACTTTGCAATTTGGAATGGTAAATTCTTGGTACCACTTAAATAATAAAAAAAACACACTAATTTGTGTTTCTTAGAAATTCCCCTTTGATATGAAAACAATGCAAAATTCCCCTTCCTGAGGGCCCTGTCCCCATTCCCCCAAAGTGAAGGGAGGGCCCTGTTTGCAAAATTTTAATGCTGAAATACACATAAAAATTGCTCATCTGTAACACTGCAGTCCAGACTCTGCTCATTGTTAAGAATTATCCTATCGCTAAAATCACAATGTACTCCAGCAAACAGATAAGGCCACAAAAAAAAACACCTGTGTTTCCGGTGGCCCGACCGACCCTATTTTTAAGGGGCCGACCCTAAAACCAATGATTTATCACAGAGAAACTTTCAGTTGTATCATCAACTTGTATGGGGTTTATGAGATAAATACACATAGAATCTCACAATATCTTGCTCCAAAAAAAAAAAAATGCCTACCTACCGACCCTAATTTTTAGCTCTACTAGCCAAGGTTATGGGATTGTGTGTTGTTCATTTTCTGTCGTCTGTCATCTGTCGTCCGTCCGTTAACTTTTACCTCGCTAAGACGATAGGGCCTTCATTTTTCATCTGATCTTTACCAAACTTTAATGGATTGTTAATGTCAATGAAAGTTCGAAAACCAGCCTGATCGGACCAGTAACAGCGGAGTTTTGGCCCTTGATTTAGTTAAAAATGCTATATTTTGCCTCGTTAAGACGATAGGGGCTTCATTTTTCATCCAATCTTTACCAAACGTTATCAGATTGTTAATATCAATGAAAGCTTGGACAAGTTCGAAAACCATTCATATCGGACGAGTAACAGCGGTGTTATGGCCCTTGATTTAGTTCAAAATGCTATATTTTGCTTCGTTAAGATGATAGGGCCTTCATTTTTCATCCTATCTTTACCAAACTTTACCACATTGTTAATATCAATGAAAGCTCAAACAAAAATTGAAAACCAGCTATTTCGGACTAGTAACAGCAGAGTTATGGCCCTTGATTTAGTTAAAAATGCTATATTTTGCCTCGTTAAGCCGATAGGGCCTTCATTTTTCATCCGATCTTTACCAAACTTTATCAGATTGTTAATGTCAATAAAATGCTCTGTCAAGTTCAAAAACCAGCCAGATCGGACCAGTAACAGCGGAGTTATGGCCCTTGATTTTGTTAAAAATGCTATAATTTGCAGCGTCATACGATAGGGCCTTCATTTTGCATCTGATCTTTGCCAAAATTACCAGATTTTAAGACTTTCTTTTTTTTATTATTATTTTTAATTTTTTTTTTTTATTTATTTTTTTAGCTCTACTGATCAGAGATCAGCAGAGCTTATGCCGTGGTGCGGCGTCCGTCGTCCGTCCGTCTGTCCGTCCGTCCGTTAACTTTTATTTGTAGCGACTACTCCTCTGAAACTACTGAATGGATATTCATAAAACTTTACAGAAATGTTGCCCATGAAGTCTAGTTGATCCTAGCAAAAATTCATGTTGATGTGAAATCCAAGATGGCCGCCAAAGCTAAAAATAGATTTTTTAAATTCAAGTTTGTAGCGACTACTTCTTGAAAACTATAAGTGATATTGATATTGGACTTTTTCTAAAATGATCAGCATGACATGATGTTGGTCCTTGTCGAAAATCGTTTTGATTTGACGTTAAACATGGCTGCCAGCGGCCATCTTTGTTTACATAGAGTTATATAATGAAAACTTGTAGCGACTACTCCTCTGAAACTACTTGACGGATTTTCATGAAACTTCACAGGAATGTTGCTCTTGATGTCTAAATGATCCTAGCAAAATTTCAGGTCGGCTGGAAATTCAAGATGGCCGCCACGGCTAAAAATAGATTTTTAAAAAATAAGTTTGTAGCGACTACTTCTTGAAAACTATAAGTGATATTGATATGGGACTTTTTCTAAAATGATCAGCATGACATGATGGTTATCCGAGTCGAACATTATTTTGATTCGACGTTAAACATGGCTGCCAGTGGCCATGTTTGTTTACATAGAGTTATATAATGAAAACTTGTAGCGACTACTCCTCTGAAACTACTGGACGGATTTTCATAAAACTTCACAGGAATGTTGCTCTTGATGTCTAATTGATCCTAGCAAAATTTCAGGTCGGCCGGAAATTCAAGATGGCCGCCATGGCTAAAAATAGATTTTCAAAATACAAGTTTGTAGCGACTACTTCTTGAAAACTATAAGTGATATTGATATGGGAATTTTTCTAAAATGATCAGCATGACATGATGGTTATTCAAGTCGAACATTATTTTGATTCGACGTTAAACATGGCTGCCAGTGGCCATGTTTGTTTACATAGAGTTATATAATGAAAACTTGTAGCTACTCTGAAACTACTGGACGGATTTTCATAAAACTTCACAGGAATGTTGCTCTTGATGTCTAATTGATCCTATCAAAATTTCAGGTCGGCCGGAAATTCAAGATGGCCACCACGGCTAAAAATAGATTTTCAAAAAAACAGTTTGTAGCGACTACTTCCTGAAATCAAAATCAATCAGTAGAGCTTCAAGGTCATTGACCTCTTGTTTAATTTGTGATTAAACCTCTCTGAGCAGCATAATGCATAAAATGATCAGAAAAGATTATCTGGGGCCATTTTTTTTTATACTCAACGCTGGCCTTTAAAAAGCAGATTCAGCCACATGCAATGCCATGTTACAGACAAAGCTATGCGCTATATGCTAGTGTTAATAAGAATGGTATGGAACATGGTAGTCATTGCCCAGCACAAGACAATCCCCTACACCACAAACTCAACTTCCAATCAATTCATAATTTAGAAGAGCAAAAGGGGGCTCACACAGAAATCAAACAAGGACAAGCATAACTAAAGATTAAAACCAGCACATGGAGTTCCATCCACCAAATATGAAAATATCCGTATTTAACAAGACCCAATATTCAAAGTCAATTTTAAATAAGGTCACTGACACTTCTGTCTCACCAACCATGGTGCCAGTTCATTCACATGGTCAAGTATTAATTGTGGAGGTTAGGTGGTGGTGAGGTGAGGGGAGGGTGTAGGGGGTGCGGGGAGGGAGTGGTCAGTAAACATATATACCGAATATCAAAGCAAGACCTTCAATACCCCAGAAAGAATATGAACTTGAAGAGGGCGGGGGAGGGGAAGTGAAGTGTAACTGAATAGGAAAAAAACAGAATTAATACAATATTTTCATTGGGGGTGTCTACGGTGGAGCATGTTTGTGTTCGGGGTGGGGGTGGAAGTGAACAAGATGCAGACATGGTAACTTAAGAAAAAACAAAAATAATAGAAGAAATATTTGTCTATTTATCTGTGGTGATGGTGGTGGTGGTGGTGGTGTAGGAGTGGGGAAGGTGTGGGGTTTATGGGGCTAATGATATTTACAGGCTTGTATGCAGTGAGGTTCATTAAATATATGAAGCTGCTTAAAACACGTTAACTGAAACTCAGTTGAAAAGACATCTGGCTAAAATGAAATAAAGTTATGAAACATGTGTCCTTGATGACTGGTCATGACATTTGTCAAGCTCCTTTCATAGAGATATATTACTAGTGGGTATTGAAAGAAATGGACTTGCCAACAAATAAAATGATAGAAATTCTAAGTCGAAAATAGGGTACGCTTTTCTAAAATACAAAACAGAAAATATTTATCTAGAAAAAGGGACATAATTTCACCAACATGCAATACAGAGTTATGGAACATGTGTCTAATAGCATCCACGCTTTACTGAAGTTGTATTAATAATTAACAATTTAAAATACAAGGACTTGCCTAAAAACTTTAACCAGAATTTTGAAATCGAAAAAGGAACATAACGTTGCTTAAATGCAATACAGAGTTAATATGGAATATGTGTCTTCTATTGCCCTTGTATTCCAAGCTTTACTGAAGTTTCGTGATGTACAACTTTCAGTTGTTAAAATGCACTTGTCAAAAACGAACTTAAACCAGAAATTCAAAATAATAAAAGGGCCATGCTTTTGCTTAAGTGCAATACGGAGTTATAGAACATGACTGTGTCTACCAGTGACCTTGATGATATAATTCAAGTTTCACTGACCAGAGGTTGCTGAATTAATTGGATTTGGCCAATAACTGAAAACCAACGTTGACATCGACACAAACGATGAGTAGATCTACAACAGCTCTTCTTATTCTACGACTAGTAAAACTTAAAAAAAAAAAATTCTGGCTTTCATGTTGACGAAAAAAATAAATCTGGCCAGTGTATTAGGCAAAATAAAAATCCCGGCTTTAAAGAAATGAAAAAAAATATTCCGGCTGAAAGGAAAATCCCAGGCCCCCACCAGAAAACAAAATGGTCGGTCCCTTAAAGATTCTGTTTACTTTCAAAGTGCCCCCTTTTGGTCACAGGGCAAAGAATAGGGCCACTGCAGATCCCTTTGGAGGGGTAGGCAGAGGGGTAGAATCCCCCCAAATTCATGTTCAATTTATCATTTTTTGTTCATGTTCATTAAAGGTCTTCATCATGATCCCTGCATTGTTTCAGGTGCTATCTCGCTCACATCAAAAGAGCAGTGGCAGAAAAACAATAAACGTGGCTCCAGCGTAAATGGAGTTATTACAATAGAATTTGCAGCACCTCTGCAGTTCAGGGCGAGAAGGTTCTAGGCCCATTTTCCATATTTTATCTCGATGTACATGGAAGATGAGCCTGGCATGTTCATTCCTGTTAGGCGCCATATAAGCTTTTCATGTGTTGGTGCGCCTTAAGACCCAATTCAATTCAATTCAATGTTCTTTACACATGTTTTTTCTGGGTTTTTAGGCTTGGTTACTCGGTGTTTCTACTACAAAAGTTTCTTGAGGAGGAAAACGGAACAGATGGCGTCATGTATATCATGTACGACATTGCATGCAGTCTAAACAACCATTTAAAGGTATAATGTGCTCCTTAAACAATATTGGGTCTTTTATATAGGGAATGGTTTGTCTGTGACTCCATCTGGATTAGATTATTTCTTTAATTAATAACACAATTATTCAGTTAAACTCAATTTCTATTTCCCCATAAACATTTTACAATGTCTATCACCATAAAAATAACACACACATGCTACACTTCTACTCTAGAAAGCATGACAGATACATGAAAAGGTAGCATTGCCATATAGATTGACATTTTGTTCTATTAAGTCGACAACCTTCTTTATTTTACTAAAAATGGAGCATCTACCAAAAATATCGACCAAAAGTATCCTCAATGTCCCTGGTCAAATCCATGTCAAAAAGGAAATCTGGCCATACATGCAATGCAGAAACATAAATTTGGCCAGGAACAATTAAATTGTTATTCGTATCCGCAAGGTCCCCAGTCAAATCCATGTCAAAAAGGAAATCTGGCCATACATGCAATGCAGAAACATAAATTTGGCCAGGAACGATTAAATTGTTATTCCTAAAGGCATACGCGTGCTATAGAAGCTCAGAGAATGTGTCTGAATTACATTGTCAGACAAAATTCAGGTACAAGTTGAAAAATTGTAAAAGCTTATAATTTAGTGCCGATGAAATAACTCTAGAAATAGTCTTTATTAATCTCGGAAGGCAACCAGTAGTTGAGATTTTTATTACTGATGAGCAGCATATTTTTGTAATCATAAATATACCCTGTAATTAAACTGATTTGAAATCAAATGTCATATAATTTCAGGATTTGTTTTTCTTTTAAATAGTTCAAGTTGTGTCTAAAAATGATTCTTTAATTCCAGAAATATGGAGATCATGCTCAGTCTACAGGAAAAAGTAGTATTTGTCATACCAATCTTCCATGCCTTTTTAGCTGGACTGATCAGAGATCAGCAGAGCTTTTGCCGTGGTGCGGTGTCCGTCGTCCGTCTGTCTGTCTGTCTGTCCGTAAACTTTTTTTTGTAGCGACTACTCCTCTGAAACTACTGAATGGATTTTCATGAAACTTTACAGAAATGTTGCCCATGAAGTCTAGATGATCCTAGCAAAAATTCATGTTGATGTGAAATCCAAGATGGCCGCCAGATCTAAAAATAGGTTTTTAAAAAACAAGTTTGTAGCGACTACTTCTTGAAAACTATAAGTGATATTGATATGGGACTTTTCTAAAATGATCAGTATGACATGATGTTGGTCCTTGTCGAAAATCGTTTTGATTCAACGTTAAACATTGCTGCCAGCGGCCATCTTTGTTTACATAGAGTTATATGATGAAAACTTGTAGCGACTACTCCTCTGAAACTATTTGACGGATTTTCATGAAACTTCACAGGAATGTTGCTCTTGATGTCTAATTGATCCTAGCAAAATTTCAGCTCGGCCGGAAATTCAAGATGGCTGCCATGGCTAAAAATAGATTTTCAAAATACAAGTTTGTAGCGACTACTTCTTGAAAACTATAAGTGATATTGATATGGGACTTTTTGTAAAATGATCAGCATGACATGGTGTTAGTCCTTGTCAAAAAGTCATTTTGATTCGATGTTAAACATGGCTGTCAGCGGCCATCTTTGTTTACATAGAGTTATATAATGAAAACTTGTAGTGACTACTCCTCTGAAACTACGTGACGAATTTCATGAAACTTCACAGGAATGTTGCTATTGATGTCTTAATTGATCCTAGCAAAATTTCAGGTCGGCCGGAAATTCAAGATGGCTGCCACTGCTAAAAATAAATTTTCAAAATACAAGTTTGTAGCGACTACTTCTTGAAAACTATAAGTGATATTGATATGGGACTTTTTCTAAAATGATCAGCATGATATGATGTTGGTCCTTGTCAAAAATTGTTTTGATTCAACATTAAACATGGCTGCCAGTGGCCATCTTCGTTTACATAGAGTTATATAGTAAAAACTTGTAGCGACTACTCCTTTGAAACTACTTGGCGGATTTTCATGAAACTTCACAGGAATGTTGCTCTTGATGTCTAATTGATCCTAGCAAAAGTTCAGGTCTGCCGGAAATTCAAGATGGCCGCCACGGCTAAAAATAATTTTTCAAAAAAAAAGTCTGTAGCGACTACTTCCTGAAATCAAAATCAATCAGTAGAGCTTCAAGGTCATTGACCTCTTGTTTTTTTTTGGTCACAAGATGGATTGTCAGGTAAATTTCTTGAATAGCCGAAGGGTTTATAGTGTTTGGAATGTCCTTCAGATTGTCCATCCCAGATTGTTCGTATCTTGTCAATAACTTCAGTCACATTAGTTCTTTTCTTTCAAAATTGCCACAATGAACAACAATCTTATAATGATGTGCAGAGGGCAAATTCCATAAATCTGTCTGCATTTTTGTGGAGTTATGTCCCTGTAGAGTTATGTCCCTTTTTATACTAAGGCAACCAGTGCAATATTCTTTTTCAAATAATTGTCTTTAAAAGTTACTACAATGAATAATTACCTTTATGTAACTCAGTTGTTGTTGGTATTTCAAATTAACAACATCTCTCATCTTTTGGACATAAGGGTTTCATATATGACATTGACCTACTTTTTGGGATTTAGGTATCAAGATATTTTTTTATACCTTGTAATTTCTGTTTTTAAACGAATGGACTTAAAATGTCATGTATCAGCAAAATATAAACTCAGATGTTTTTTTTCACAAATTTAACAAACTTTCATTTAAATAACGATTAGCTCTTGTTTGTAAGTCCTGTCCTTGTTATGAGTAGCTCTTGATCCTTGTTACGAGTAGCTCTTATTTGTAGTCCTGTCCTTTTTATGAGTAGCTCTTATTTGTAGTCCTGTCCTTGTTATGAGTAGCTCTTATTTGTAGTCCTTGTTGTGAGTAGCTCTTGTTTGTAAGTCCTGTCCTTGTTATGAGTAGCTCTTATTTGTAGTCCTGTCCTTGTTATGAGCAGCTCTTATTTGTAGTCCTGTCCTTGTTATGAGTAGCTCTTATTTGTAGTTCTGTCCTTGTTATGAGTAGCTCTTATTTGTAGTCCTGTCCTTGTTATGAGTAGCTCTTATTTGTAGTCCTGTCCTTGTTATGAGTAGCTCTTGTTTGTAAGTCTTGTCCTTGTTATGAGTAGCTCTTATTTGTAGTCCTGTCCTTGTTATGAGCAGCTCTTGTTTGTAAGTCCTGTCCTTGTTATGAGTAGCTCTTATTTGTAGTCCTGTCCTTGTTATGAGTAGCTCTTGTTTGTAAGTCCTGTCCTTGTTATGAGTAGCTCTTATTTGTAGTCCTGTCCTTGTTATGAGCAGCTCTTATTTGTAGTCCTGTCCTTGTTATGAGTAGCTCTTATTTGTAGTTCTGTCCTTGTTATGAGTAGCTCTTATTTGTAGTCCTGTCCTTGTTATGAGTAGCTCTTATTTGTAGTCCTGTCCTTGTTATGAGTAGCTCTTGTTTGTAAGTCTTGTCCTTGTTATGAGTAGCTCTTATTTGTAAGTCCTGTCCTTGTTAGTCGAGACAATTTTGTGAATCCGTGGATTTATTTTTTTCTTCGTTTAGATGCATATATGGGTGTTGTTTTTCACTTTGAATGTAAAAATATGAAACTATACTGTACATGGAACATTCTGTCCTGTTTCAAAATCCATCCTTTAAATTTAACCCTCAGAATGCATAACTCAAAATCTGATCAGCGTCTACATTAGAGAGATTAAAGAAATATATGTGTACGTGTAGACATGACATTTTGTGTTTACATCATAATGTCATCGCCAGCTACAAGTTTACTTTAAATAAACCTATACAATGTACATCATGTTGAGAGAGGTTTACACAGAAAGTTTAAAACTTGTAACTTTATAGTTAGGTTATGATATAGTTATTCCTTTTAATGTCCATGCACTAAAGAAAAGTTTAATCCTTTAGGAAAGGCAGAAAAAAGTTTCAGTGTATTGTTTAATGATATACCATATTTAAAAGACGAGGATTAGAGGTTGTGTAAAAGACCATAAACTTCATTTTAAATATGGCAAAGCAAGATGTATTCCCATAGGTTGAGATCTATGCAGATGCATATAACATATCTAAGCAGATAATTTAATTAATGGTTATTTCCAAATGCTCACGTTTACATGCAATATAGTATTAAATCATGTCCTAATGAAAACTTGTTACAAAATTATATAAACTGGATTTTATCAATTTCAAATATTTCAGTCAGTCAACCACATATTGAAATGTAGAGACAAAGAAACAGAGAAAAGAGTAAGTGTAGTATTGTTTGATGCATATTTTATTTTAAAATCATATTAATGCATATTATGAGTTCATACTAATTTTGAAGAACCTCATATAACTTCCATTTCACTTGTTAAAAAAAGCATTTTTATGTTGTTTTTATACCCCCGGGGCATATAGTAGTCGCACTGTCTGTCTGTTCGTCTCCGTTCGTCTGTACAATCGTGTCTGCTTCACAACTCTGACAATAATGGACAGATTTTGAAATAACTTTGCACAATTTCTCACCACAACTAGACGACGTGTCGTGAACAAAACCCAGGTCTGTGGCTCCAAGGTCAAGGTCACACTTAGAGGTCAAAGGTCAAAACAAAGTGCTTTCGTGTCCGGTTAATAACTCGGACATTCATGGACAGAATTTCAAATAACTTGGCACAATAGCTCACCACAACTAGACGACATGTCGTGCACAAACCCAGGTCCGTGGCTCCAAGGTCAAGGTCACATTTAGAGGTCAAAAGTCAAATTGTGTCCAGTCAGTAACTCGGGCATTTCTTGACGGATTTTGAATAAACTTGGCACAAGTGTTCACCACAACAACATGATGTGTCACGCACAAAATCCAGGTCCGTGGCTTCAAGGTCAAGGTCAGACATAGGTCAAAGGTCAAATCGTGTCCGGTCAATAACTCTGGCATTCCTGGAGGTGTAGCACACCCATTGCAACACAGGAAGTTTCGGCCTGGGGTAGTCGCATAATGGCGTCAATAAATAATTCTCATTTCTTTTTGTAAAAAAAGGCATTTTCATTAATTTAAAGTGCTATTTTTGGTTTATATCACATAGTTGATTTATTTGTTACATTTTTCAAGCATTGTCATGTTAAATTATGAGTTTTTAATTTATTTTGCTTATATGATTCCCATTGGCACAGGTTTAAACCAGGCCGTGTCAGGTTTTGGGTTCCGCACATGATTTACCGAAAGAAAGAATGCATCTTCCGGACCATTCATTGTGATTGGGCGCTTTTCTTTGTACAATTTGTACGCCTTGACAGGACATCGATTTGGATTCTCCTTATTGTTCCAGGCCTTAGGTTTGAATTTCTGCGTATTTGATGGATCTCGACCTGTTCTGGTTTTTGTCTGCCTCTCCTTGATATGTTCAATATACTCATCCCCATCTTCGTCGACACACAGTTCAATGTCTCCCCATTTCAGGGTCTTTTGTTCGCGTCCACCTCTCATTCCCATTACAATCATTCCCATTACAAGTGATAATGTTACATGGAGTAGATTTGTAACTTGGCTGGTGTTTTCAAGTGCCAAGTTGTCCGCACTTAAACAGATTATCATTATCATTATCTGTCAGTTAATCAGACTCCTGAGGCTTGCAACCATATCCTTGTGATTTCAGAAATGTTAGTTTCGCTTTTATTGCACTGTTTGTGTGGTTGAATTGTGGATTTTTACTTACGGCATGGTTGCGCAGGCATCTCTCAATGCTGGATAAAAAAAACTAACTGTAGACGGTTCATATTCCGTATTGTCAGGTTTTTAGCTCGACTGATCAGAGATCAGCAGAGCTTATGCCGTGGTGCGGCGTCCGTCTGTCTGTCCGTCTGTCCGTAAACTTTTATTTGTAGCGACAACTCCTCTGAAACAACTGCATGGATATTCATGAAACTAAAGTCTAGTTGATCCTAGCAAAAATTCATGTTGATGTGAAATCCAAGATGGCCACCAAAGCTAAAAATAGAGTTTTAAAATACAAGTTTGTAGCGACTACTTCTTGAAAACTATAAGTGATATTGATATGGGACTTTTTTTAAAATGATCAGAAAGACATGATGTTGATCCTTGTCAAAAATCGTTTTGATTCAACGTTAAAGATGGCTGCCAGCGGCCATCTTTGTTTACATAGATTTATATAGTAAAAACTTGTAGCGACTACTCCTCTGAAACTACTTGACGGATGTTCATGAAACTTCACAGGAATGTTGCTCTTGATATCTAGTTGATCCAAGAAAAATTTCAGGTCGGCCGGAAATTCAAGATGGCCACCACAGCTAAAAATAGATTTAAAATAAATAAGTTTGTAGCGACTACTTCTTCAAAACTATAAGAGATATTGATATGGGACTTTTTCTAAAATGATCAGTATGACATGATGTTGGTCCTTGTCGAAAATTGTTTTGATTTGACGTTAAACATGGCTGCCAGTGGCCATCTTTGTTTACATAGAGTTATATAATGAAAACTTGTAGCGACTACTCCTCTGAAACTACTTGACGGATTTTCATGAAACTTCACAGGAATGTTGCTCTTAATGTCTAATTGATCCTAGCAAAATTTCAGGTCGGCCGGAAACTCAAGATGGCCGCCTCGGTTAAAAATAGATTTTCAAAAAACAAGTCTGTAGCGACTACTTCCTGAAATCAAAATCAATCAGTAGAGCTTCAAGGTCATTGACCTCTTGTTTAATGTTGGCAACAAAATTTCCAATTAATATGTCCAAATCGCTCTAATGCTCGAAACTCTCCTTGCTCAATGCAGAACTGCCTGAATATGTTCATGTCATGCAGAGTTTTTCTTTTGGTGTTTTCATTCTCTGAATCTCTGAATTTCAGTTGAATTTACAGTCCCAAAATGATTTCCTGTGGCTGGGATGATTCTTTCAGACGAGACTGGCTGGCCAACATTTGGCATTTCCACATACTCACAACTTGAAAGAATCCAATTTAAATCCTCAATTTCAAAGTTCGACAGAACAGAATCTGATGCCATTCTGATGTTAACCAGTTCGGTTGAGCCGACGGCAAACAAAAACAGCTTTTTTTTATTTATTTTTTAAATATTAAATTAGTTTTGTTTTTGTTATATTTTAAGATTTAATTAATATTTGTCAATAATTAAATGAATTTATAAAAAAATGACAAACAGGAAAGTAGAAACAGGAACAGGAAGAACAGAACAGAAAGTGTGGAAACAGGAATACAAGAATGAACAAAAGGACAGTTTTGTAATCAAAGATCTTGAAAGCAAATCATTTTGTTTTCTTATAATTTTATTAGTGTCTGATCTGTGATTTTTACTAGATCAGTTCTGATAAAGAACATAACATGATTTTGCAAAGTCATCACAATAGAGATCTTCACAGAAGAGCATTTCAATGACGAAGTTGATGGTAATTGAAGAGGAATGTGGAATCTGTTCAGGAGAAAATTATTCAGACATATACTTGAAAGCAATAGCAATCTCCAGTATCATTAAATACAAAGTGTGAAAGATGGTAAAAAAGTAGTCCCGGCAAAGTGATATCGTCACTGGTGTGACGATATAGAAAACTGATATCGTCACACCATGATCTCGTCACTGGTGTGACGATATAACTTTTGCCTGATATTAAAAATATGTCACTGAGAAATCCTTATAAATCACTGATAGGTATATAATAATATTTATTAGTCCCCCATCGGTCCCGGGGGTGACTATAGGTTTGCACCTTGTCCTTCCTTCCGAAATGCTTCTCCGGGCCATATTTTCAATACTATAAGACATTGAGATACTAAACATGGTATGTAGATAGATCTTGGGATAGCGGTGTGTCGCATACCAAAAAAAGGTGACCTTGACCTGTGACATCTGTCATAGAAAATGCTTGTCCGGACCCTATTTTCAATACTATAACACTTAGAGATACCAAACTTGATATTTGAATAAATCTTGGGATAGCGGTATGTCGCATACCAAAATAAGGTCACAGTGACCATGACCTGTGACCTCTGTCATAGAAAATGTTCCGAAAATGCTTGTCCGGGCCATATTTTCAATACTATAAGACTTTGAGATACAAACATGGTATGTGGATACATCTTGGGATAGTGGTGTGTCGTGTACCAAAATAAGGTCATTGTTACCTTGACCTGTGACCTCTGTCATAGAAAATGCTTGTCAGGACACTTGGAGACACCAAACTTGGTATGTGAATACATCTTGGGATAGAGGTGTGTCATGTACCAAAATAATGTCATTGTGCCCTTGACCTTGATCTTTGACCTCCATCATAGAAACTGTCTGGAAAATGTTTGTCTGGGCCGGTGGGGGACTATGGATTGCCCTGCAATTCTTGATGCTCTTGTTTGAATACTTTTCGGATAATATGTCTGAACAGGTTTAGCATAGGGCTAAAAATGCATGTTGACATCCTCCGCAAACGTGATTGTGCAACTTTTCTGAGCTTAAAACCATTACTTCAAATGCAATTTAATTTTATGAACTATTTTAAACTGCGTTTTTATCTGAATGGTTTGTGATTTTCTATATTTAATTTGTTTTTATTCTTTTTGTATGATAGTACACAGCAATATTTTCTAACAAAAACCTAACAAAAACAGTCATAATTGAAGTGTAATTTGATGCCAAACGAATTTGTTGACCTATGAATTTGAATGCTCCATTCATCTTATCATATATTTAACCAAAAAGCTCTAATGAATTATAAATTATAAAAAACGCCTTTAAAATCTCTGATACTAGTATACTGCAGGTTGTGGAGTTAATTTATAGTCACCTACTGTGTCTAGAAAAGAACTATGTTTATATATCTGATATATACATGTATATATATTCTATGTACAGGCAGGGTCACTATGCATTAACTGGTCTGGACACACGATTTTTCCCTCAATTATGGTTGTTGTCTGTGACGTCATCGGTTCATCCGGGCATTTGCGGCCATTTTCAGTGAACGATCGAAGCGGTGAAAAAGGTGTGATAAATACATCAATATCTAGTGTTTTGCGATTCAATCGGATATAATTATAGTGTTGAAAGGAAACCGTAAGTACTCTTTTATCTTTTGATGGCTTTATTAAAACAAATCCATTACTATATTAAGGTCAATAGGTATAACAAAATTCTTGTGTGTTTCAATGCAAAAATTCTCGGCACACAAAACGGCGAATAATCGTAAACTTGGTTGTCGGATATGATGAACTCTTCAAACAGTTCTTAACACATTTCGCTAAATCTAATCTTTATGAAAAGTTGAAAATCCAAAGAGCTGCATGATTCTAAACGATATGAGTTTTTTTTTACTTTTAAAGGAATTTATCGGTTGCTGAAAATGAGCAAAATTGGAAAAAATCAGAAAAATGAAATAAAACGGTAGCCGAAAGGGGGGTCAAATATGGAAGAAAAAACTAGCTTATTTTTATCTTGGGTAATATTTTTCAAAAATATAGGCCTGTATTGATTGCAGGATTATATTCTTTTGAGCATGGTCTTAAACAATCTCTTTATTATTGACCGAAATTTCAACTGCTTTTTTTGGAAAACATAGAAAATGGCGACCAGCATGTCAAACTTTTAAATGGTGGTATTGTATTGTTGTTATACTTAGATATAAAATGCTTATTGTTTTATTTCATTCTACTAAACATTTAAAAGAAATTTGTGAAAGCAATTTGTGACTTTCCTGAATCATTGAAATTATACTCTACCTACCCCTGCCAGGGCCTAGGCCAACCCAAAACTCTACCTCCCTACCCATCACACCTTCTGACATATTTTTTGGAACAAGCGGACAACCGTTAATTCAACATCTTATTTAATACTCGTTGCCAATGAAATACTGTAAGAGGGCGAAAAGTGTGATAGTATGGTATGGTACTCTACCCCAGACCCCTCGGCACCGCTCAATTGACATGTCGCCTGTACTTAGATATCTTAGACAATAGGTTATATAATAACATAGTTGCACATGCTTTATTATACAGTGACACATGCTGTTGTTTGTCGGAGATATCGTTTTGGTTTGATTGGTTGAAATGGATAAATGGTTGACAACTGGCGACATGTTATTGTAATATAGTAATTTCGAATTATAGATAGCTGTCATGCGGAAAAGCATTACCAATCCTGACCAGCTGTCTTGATGTACTTCTTGAGCAGCCATATATTACTAGATACTTGTTTCTATAGTGTTTCCCCTAATGCGGAATGGCAGGGCGGGTCGGCACGCCCTTTTTTCGCCCCGCCATGCAGTCTTTACATACCGCCACGCATTAATTACATGCCGCCCCGCAGTGCCCTTTCTAAAACTGCTCGCGACTGCAGTCTCTTGAAATACACAAATGCACTTTGACACGTCGTGTGACCTTTAAACCGACAATCACCAGATTTAGCCACGGGGTATTTCCAATGTGTACAGTTAACTGATCACGCGTGACTCTTGTGATAAGCATTGGTTCCCGTGAATACACACTCCCCAAAATAACAAGTTTCTCGCTTCAGGGGCAGTGGAAAATCAAGTCGGCGGCCTCCCAATCATATCTACAAGTAGGTCATATGCACGGCCCTTGAATGTTTTGCGAGAAGAATGCGAATTTTTTAATAATCTCAAAGCACTTGTTTATTACTGCGATTCAATGAGGTATTCAGTGTATTTCATTGATAAAGTATGAAATTAAACTTATATGGATGTGCATCTTTCCCAGAAAAGCGTTACAAAACTTAGTGGTTTGCCGTTTTCCACCAAACAATCGTAAATCATAACAATGAGCGGCGCTAGAAAATACAAACTTTTTTAATACACTCGAAGAACTCGTTTATTAATGCGACTGGATGAGGTATTCAGTGTTTTTCATTGATAAAGAATGAAATTAAACATATATGGACATGTATCTTTTCCAAAAAGCATTTCAAAACTTAGCGATATGCTTCTTTTTTCATATCTCACTGGTTTTCGCGATTCCAAAAAAGGACAAGATATTTAGTTTTGAATGTTTAATTGATACCTATACTCAGTATGTGAACAGGCCTTACATTACTGCATAAATGCTCAAAAATACACTAAGTGGACTTAAATGTTGGGCAAGGCAATTGCCTTTTGAAAATACTCTTGCTCTGAGGCTGAGAAAGTGGATTTTAAAAATATTTCCAAAAAAACATTTTTAAAAATACAATACAATATAATATTATTTTTTTTTTAGAAAAGTTTTAAAATGTTATTAAATGACTTTTTGGATGAATTTGTTTTTGGTGGGGTTGGGGTGGTGATAGTAGAGGGGGGTGGGGATAGTTAGTGACCAAATTATGCGCCGAATACCTGTGCAGAGAAGTAGATATAGAATATTGATGAAAACTCATACTCAAACATACCATAAAAGCGACGTTAAATTACAAAGATTTTTTTTACTCATTTTGCGCGTTAAAAATGCCCTTTTTTTTATTTACCCTGTCCTTTTTCAAGGCTGGGGGAAACACCATTCTATGTTCATTTTTTCATCTTTCCAGGTATAGGCGGATGCCAGTGTAAACTGTAAATATGCCAGTACGTAAAAGGCGCAAGCTTATTGCACAGCGTAGAAAGTAGTGGTACCAAAAAGATCCTAGTCCACGCCTTGACCATACAGGTACATGTAAACCGTCTTTTTAAAGGAAGAATAGACTAGAATTTTTACCGAGCACCACAATTAGCCTCTCACTCTATTAATCCATATGGATAATGAAATGTTAAAAGTTGGTTAATATAGCGATATTCATCACCGGCCGGCTTGATTTGACAAGGCTGGTCAAGGGGCATATATTGTTACTCATGTCCAAGTTGACTCGATCACCACAGTAGTTCCAGAGTATTGCGAAGTAAATGTTATAGCGGGGGCATCCATATCCTGTGGACATATTTCTAGTTAATCAATAATATTAATTATAAGAATAAGATAAAGAAAATTGATTTTGCATATTACTTACTGTTGGTCACATTTCACCAATAATATATTCATTTTGTCATTTTTATCATGCTCATTCATCATGGCACTGTGTATACAAACGTGGAAACATGACTCCATCTTAAATGGTGATGACCTGGCACGTTCATTCCTGTTAGACGCCATATAACCTTTGACGTGTTGGTGCGCCATAAAACCCAATTCAGTTATATTCAGTATATAATATTATTCAAAATAACGAAGTAAAGTGGACAACTAAAAGCTAAAAAATTTATTTAAATATATTTAAGCAGATTTGATGTCCAAATTGAAATGAGGCTAATTTTAATGCTTGATAAAGACTTCAAGATTGCCATGTGTCCCTTTAAACCTTGTTTTTTTTTACATTTAATGTTACAGAATGTATATTCTTATAAGAATGAAGGTAATATTTACTTATTGAATCGATTAAATGCGAATCTGTATTAAATTCCTATTGGTGACAGCCCTACCAGCCAAAACAACAATAAAAAAAGTGAGGTTACGGCCTTTGTTTCTTACACCATTGCATAATAATTCTAATTGATATAAATGTGTTTATTATACCACCGCTTTCACAAAGTGAAGTGTGGGTTATGTAGGAATCGCGTTGTCCGTAATGTCCCGTCGCGTAACACATTTTTAGCTCAACTGATCAGAGATCAGCAGAGCTTATACCGTGGTGCGGCGTCCGTCGTCCGTCCATCTGTCCGTCTGTCTGTCTGTCTGTCCGTAAACTTTTATTTGTAGCGACTACTCCTCTGAAACTACCTGATGGATATTCATGAAACTTTACAGAAATGTTGCCCATGAAGTCTAGTTGATCCTAGCAAAAATTCATGTTGATGTGAAATCCAAGATGGCCACCAAAGCTAAAAATAGATTTATAAAATACAAGTTTGTAGCGACTACTTCTTAAAAACTATAAGTGATATTGATATGGGACTTTTTCTAAAATGATCAGCATGACATGATGTTGGTCCTTGTCAAAAATCATTTTGATTCGACATTAAACATGGCTGCCAGTGGCCATCTTTGTTGACATAGAGTTATATAGTAAAAACTTGTAACGACTACTACTCTGAAACTACTTGGTGGATTTTCATACAACTTTACAGGAATGTTGCTCCTAGCAAAATTTCAGGTCGGTCAGAAATACAAGATGGCCGCCACAGCTAAAAATAGATTTTTAAAAAATAATTTTGTAGCGACTACTTCTTGAAAACTGTAAGATATATTGATATGGGACGTTTTCTAAAATGATCAGCATGACATGATGTTGATCCTTGTCGAAATTTATTTCGATGCAACTTTAAACATGCCGCTAGCGGCCATCTTTGTTTACATAGATTTATATAGTAAAAACTTGTAGCGACTACTCCTCTGAAACTACTTGACAAATTTTTATGAAACTTTACAGGAATGTTGCTCTTGATGTCTGATCACATTCCAGAATTTTTTTAGGTTGGCCGCCATGGCTAAAAACAGATTTTTATTTAAAAAAAAGTTTGTAGCGACTACTTCTTGAAAACTGTAAGTGATATTGATATGGGACTTTTTCTAAAATGATCAGCATGACATGATGTTGATCGTTGTCGAAAATTAATTTGATTCGACATTAAACATGGGCGCCAGTGGTCATCTTTGTTTACATAGAGTTTGTATAGAAAAAATTTGTAGCAACTACTCCTCTGAAACTACTTGACGGATTTTCATGAAACTTCACAGGAATTTTGCTCTTGATGTCTAGTTGATCCTAACAAAATTTCAGGTTGGTCGGAAATTCAAGATGGCCGCCACGGCTAAACATAGATTTTTAGAAACAAGTTTGTAGCGACTACTTCTTGAAAACTGTAAGTGATATTGATATGGGACTTTTTCTGAAATGATCAGCATGACAAGATGTTGATCCTTGTCGAATTTTTTAGATTCCACATTAAACATGGCTGCCAGTGGCCATCTTTGTTTACCTAGAGTTATATAGTAAAAACTTCAACTTGTAGCGACTACTCCTCCGAAACTACTTGACAAGATTTTTATGAAACTTCACAGTAATGCTGATCTAGCTATCAAAATCTATCAGTAGAGCTTCAAGGTCATTGACCTCTTGTTAATACTTGCATATTGCCAAAGGTCAGACGAGCTTATGCGTCGTCTGTACGTCTGTTAGTAATTTTATAAAATTGACATCTTCTCTGAAACCGCTTGAAGGATTTTGATATCACTGTTACTTAGGACGCTCCCTCTCAGATTTATGTTTTTCATGGCCGCCAATCATCATGGATTGCTGCCATGGCTAAATTCAGCTAAAATTTAGAGAAATTTCAAACAACATCTCCGAAACCACTTCTTCCATTCGAATGCTTTGGTGACCCAAAGTTAAATTAAGGAAACCACGTGTTTATAGCGGGTAACACAAGCTTTGTACCAACTACTTCTCCCGATCTCCTGATAAAAACTGTTGTTTTCTCAAACATTTTCAAATTTATTACTCCCAAACTCCATGTACACATAACAACTGATGACCTTACATCCCTACGTACTGTATTGAATACATTTGATTTACAGTATACAATTCTGAGTTGTATTCTGAGTATCAACAAACAATCAACAAAGATAAAAGCGTTCAAGATTGGTAGTGGAGTAAATACACAAAATATTTGTTGTCCTGCTTTTATTAAAGACAACATAAAATACATAATATACAGTGACACAATATTTCCATAATTTGTTTTAACCCAATCATTGACCTTTTGTTTTAAATGAAACAAAGTTAATATTATAAAAAAGGAAGAAATAAACCTTAACCCTGCATCTGCTTAACCTTAAAGGGACTGGAGGCAATATGGTAGTTATTAAGCTGCATGTTACCTCTGGTTTAATTATTGTTTATAAAAATGGTTCTAGAAATACTCGACTACTCAGATTTTTGTTTCTTGCTAAATCAGAAATGTTTGTTCAAAAGGGGGATTATATCTAGCACACGCATTCCCTCTTACTGTTAGAAACAATGACACCATCTTCTCAAGAAGTAACGAACTCAGCTTTCCAATGTTTAACCTTTCCACATACAACTGGACCATAAATGCCTCCATGATGTTTTCTTTCAAGGCGGTCTTGCAGTAACTGTTTGCATGCAGGTCATTAACATCGATGGTTTTCCGACAGACCATTTCAAATTCACGCACTAGAAGGAAGAAGTTGTCACTGGGAATTCTTAAACCGCCAAGGTCGACCTTTTCTGTCCATGCTGCATGTTTGTCCACAAATGTTCTCTCCGAATTTTTTCAAGAGTGCTTGTATGGCTATGGCGAAAGCTTCCTTGTCATCACTTAGTCGTTTGCTTGTCTTTTGAATTGCGCGTATAATGTAGCCGCTTATGTAGAATAGGATGCTCTGATCTGTGTCCGATATGCTGCTGCAGGAGGATTCCGTTTCTTTTTGGTACATTGAAGATTGCTTAAAAATGATACTCTTAATAAATTTGATGAAACATGGAGAAAACTATTAACAACACATGGGCTGGCCAACGATGTTCTCTAGCAAACTCATTATCTATTATCTTACACTATTCCTTTCTATTACTACCTTTTTTTCCTTTCCTTCCTATTACACCTCTTAAAATATAGTCATACAATATATGTATTATGATTTAAACAGTTTTATGCAATTTCACTGTTATGTGCTGTTTAAATTTGTGTAGTAATTGTTTTTTAGTGTAATGTTGTATGCAAAAAAAGAATAAAAAAAAAGAAAAGAAGATTGCTCCTTGATCAATTCCTCTAAAATCTTGTAAAGCAAGATGCCAGAAAACTGTCGAATAGGCAGATCAGCTGTTAATGTTTCTTTGAGTAGGTTGGTTATCTGCCTTGAAGTTGTAGTAGACTGTTTGTAGAAGGTAGTAAACAAAGCTTCCTTGGTGTTCACATCGCCATCGGTATAGCTGTTAAAGACCTCAAAATACATTGGCTCCAAAGTGGAAATGATCTGTTCCTGGTTGTTGACAAGACTATCACATATATGTATTATTCCTTTACCATGCACTGAAAATTCTAGGTTTCTAAACTGGTCCTGAGAGATCCCCTTTAGTGAAACCAGCAATACACTATGAAAAATGTTGCTAAAATCTTCTTTTGGAATCTTGAATGACTTTTCTTTTGTGGTCTTTTCATTTTTGTCCATTTTATTCTTCATTTTGTAGTCAGAATCTGTAATGAAAAGTGTAAATTATTATTTGTACATGTAGTTATAAAACGCCCTAGTTGCTTTTATTTTTTATTTAAATGATTGCTGCTTCAAATGATTGCTGCTTCAATCTTTCAATATAAATGTTGTAGTATTTTGTTGTTCTATATTATAAAAGGACTTTTATTTTTGTTGATTTTTAGACCATACCATTAATGTTACAAATGGTGTTGTTTTGGAGAGTTTATTTGTGTAAACCTGATTAAAGGGACATCTTGATTTCTTTTAAACTTGAGTTGTCCGTTGTTGTTTTTTTAGATACTTTGTGTATTCGCAAATCATTATTATTAAATAGTAATTTGAATAGTTGAAAGCAAGTCTAGCACAAACTTAAGGTAAAATGACGAAAACAATTTGAAAAATCCAAATTGGAATCCAAACTTTAAATATTTATATTTAAGCAGGATTCAAGTCAAAGTTGAGTGGTTTAATATTTTGAAGTTTTAATTCCAATGCTTGACAACTGTAACTTCGAGATTGCCCTGTGTCCCTTTAAAAGCAGAACAATGATCTGTGGGCATATAATGTGGCCCAAATTTGTATTTATCTAGTTGTTTAATCAAGATGATCAAGGTTATAAATGTTTTAAATGGACATACAGTGTAAATAAATGTTTTGGATAAATCTGTCTGGAAAACTTTTAGTACATGTTTTATTAAATGATACAAGACCTAATTAGATAGTTGATGGTATTTATTATTGTTTTAGTCAATTTGAAATGTTACATGTTCATATGTTATTTCCATTCTTTTTATTAATTCAGGACAACTTAAATGGTTAAACGCCTCAGTTTATAAAAAAAAAACGAAACCTAGAAGTCAGATTTAGTTGTAGAAGGTCTTGTACGTCTCTGTTCATATAGTTACATACATGTACAAGTATTATACAGATATTGAATGACTTGCCTGTCAGTAGTAAACTATTTGCAAAAGGTGCATGGAAGGACAGCCTTTTTAACCCTTAAAACAAATATAACAACATTTTGATAGGAAAAACTAAATTCTAATGTTTATCTACAAGATATTATTTAAGAAATATTGTCCTTTTTGCACATAGTTTTTACCAGTCTGTACGAGACTGAAGAATGCGAAACTTATTTTAACAGAGAAGAAAAACAGTTATTTATTATTTATTTAATAGAAAAACCCTGGTTCAGATGACACTAGTTTCTCACTGAAAAAAATAGCATTGTCCGACATACAAGAATATGACCCTTGATGAACTTAATGATTTCAGACTGTTGAGCACTCTAATAGTTGCTACAATATACAGAATTATTGGTCGATCATTTATATAGAACAGATCATGTAATATGTACAATTACTGTTATATTTATTTGCATTTATGTTGCTACAACACTTAAATTAACAAGATCTCTGATTAAAATGCATTTAATGTGTTGAAATAAACATTTAACATGTATTCATTTGTTTTCTTCTCTTTTATTAATCCTGAAATTAGCATATTCATTGTAATATGCTCATATGCTCAACCCTATATAACAAGATTATTAGAAGACATGTGGTACATTTACTTTAAAATTTGTACAAACACCAATGGCACACCGAACAAACAAAAAACAAGTCCATAATTTGCCTGAATAAACATACATTTTATTTCAATTGCACGATTTAACTATACAATATTTATTTAAATTGTATCGTTATAAAAGTGATATAATTTAAATAAATATTGAATGGTTAAATATATATATAGTATTTACAGTATTTTTATATTATAAAATATAAAAACCTGGTACTGACACTCTAAAATAGAGATAAATTGTACTTCCATTAGGTCTGATGACAAATGAATAACAAAATATGGTAATTAGGCATTTTAGTTTTCACGGACATGGAAAAAAAAATGTTGAATAGTAACTAGGATTCTTTTAAATGCTCTGGTGACCATATACCCTGTACAACTTCTTAATATATATACTTGCTTTACCTCGAACTCTTGTTAATCCGTGCTTCTTTTGCATATGGCCTCGTATTCCAGTCACTGACGAATATTGTGCTTCACACTCTGAACACTGATACATTTTTTCAGACGTTTTCCGTTTCGATTTCACTGGCAAAGGTATGTCCTTGTCTGAAAGTTCAACCTCACGCTCGCTGTTTGTAAATTCACCTAATAAATCCTCAAGATTAATATCCTCGTCCCAATGCAAAAAATCTGATTTACTATAAGCCATGTTTAATAAACAGTTGTGATACAAGAGTCAAGTCTACAAATGGTGATATTTTTTAAAAAAAAGTTTTGAGATCAAAAATTGTGAGGCTTAAAGTCGATTACTTTTAGTCGTATACAATTGGTTGCACTATGTGAGGTACAGGTAATTAAAGTAATTAGTACCTCTTATATATTAAGAAACCGACAATCTTTTATATATTAAGAAACCGACAATGTTTGTTTGCATTACGTGAGATCCCGGGTAAGTAATTATGGGAATGAGTACATGATTTGCTTGTCGGTTCTCCTTTTAACTGGTATTCTGTATCCATTTATGAACTACATGTATTTGTAACGGTTTGAAATAGGTCTAAGGAAACAAGTTAATTACACAATTCATTCGAAGAAGGCATGTATTGTCATTCAATTAGTATTAAATTACATGTTTGTTGTTTTCTTCCTCCTGATAAAATAAGCTAGTTTCGAAAAAGAAAATATAGATCTATATCGAAATAGTGCGGCACCAACGTTTCATTTTCCCTCCAAAAGGTATGATTTAATTATTAAAATAATCCTCCAAAAGGTATGATTTAATTATTAAAATAATAACCTTTAATAATCATATTCTTATCACACACAAAAAAACAACATCCATCGGGATCTGAATCGTTAACATTTATAATGTTGTTTGGCGGTGGACGTATCGGTAGTTGTTGCGAAATGTTCATTGCAAAAATAATGCATATCGCCTTTTAACTGCCGTATTGTCATTTGCGTTGCTGACTTGAATCCAATTCAACATCTGGTGTAAAGGCAATTTTATTTCGTTTTTATTAGTACATAAATTATTAAAAATGGATTCATAATATGAGAAATATCGTCAAATCTTTAACACCACTAAAATATTTTGCAACCAGAATTTCTACGGCAATATTTGCGAATTCTGTTTCTGAGCAGAGAAATAGAGTCTTTATCGCCGAGAAATAAAAATAAAAATTAGTTATCGAGAAAGGAAATTTCATACTCTTTCTCTCGGTATATGAGTTTCAAAAGTCGGTAAAATGGTATTAAAATTATAAATTAAAAGGTAACACCATCGTTGTTTTTGGTAGAACCGATACGCATTACACTCGTGCTGCCGTCGATAAGCCTCGATAAGCCAAAAAAATCGATAGTAATCAATAGATACAGGTAAATACAACAACCATATTTGAGAAAACAGTGTCATTTACGCATGTGTTTTTTAACCAGTTTATATAGCGACCCTGGTACAGGTTACAGAACCGTGCAAAAAGGTGTGGACAATCTCTCTCTCAAAGATGGGAGTATGGGGACGCACTATTTCTTCTTCACATAAAAGCAGCGAAGGAGAAATCGCGACTCCAGATGTTGTGTTAATTGCAGAGGAGTGCTGCTGGGAGAATTTTCCTGCTAGATTTGATGAACAAATATGCATGTATGAATTTGTTAAAATTGCAAATGGCTAGTTTATTCACCCAAAAAGGTTTTGATAGACTGCTTCATAGACTTGGAACCATTTATGTATCTTGTTATCACAACCCTCTTTAGATAAGGGAAGTTCCTCCATGGGCGAGAGGGTAAATATGATGCTTTTGAAACCTAATGCAAGTTTAGTTAGTTTACATTTTACATATCAATTAAAAAGTTTGTCCCCATGACTGATCTGGTAAGTCAAAACCTGTCATTTTTTTTCTTGTCAGTAAAGCACTTAAAAGGTCATTGAGCTCTTGCTTTTGGAAATTATCATTAACAAAAGCAAAGAGGCGGACAATGATTAAGAGTGAAGAGCTTTCAACTTAATTTTTATTTTTTTATTTTATTGCAAATGG
Organism: Cyrtodaria siliqua; assembly: GCA_037043455.1. Classification (NCBI taxonomy): domain Eukaryota; kingdom Metazoa; phylum Mollusca; class Bivalvia; order Adapedonta; family Hiatellidae; genus Cyrtodaria; species Cyrtodaria siliqua. Next base: position 27,163 of record JAWPHD010010430.1, on the reverse strand, counting down.
AAAATAAATGTAGTCCCCAATCTTGATCAAGTAACTTGCATTCACTGATTATTGTATTTAAAGGGACATACCGCAATCTTGATCAAGTAACTTGGTGTGCATATACTGATTATTGTATTTAAAGGGACATACAGCAATCTTGATCAAGTAACTTGGTGTGCATATACTGATTATTGTATTTAAAGGGACATACGGCAATCTTGATCAAGTAACTTGGTGTGCATATACTGATTATTGTATTTAAAGGGACATACGGCAATCTTGAGTTTTATATCCAGCAATAAAATTAGCACCTCAATCTATTAATGTTATATCATTTTCACTTTACGATTGCTTGCTTTTAATTAAATAAAAATTTGAGATTTAAATTGTCTTCGTTATTCTACCAAATATTTAAATATACTATTGGTGCAATATAAAATAAAGTTAGTAATACGTGAAAACAATTTGCTTTGAACAATTCTAATAATTAATATTAATGATTGAAAAAATGCAAGTTATGTAAGAAAACTAACAAGATGCCGTGAGTTTAAAAAAAATCAAGATTGCTGTGTGTCCCTTTAAATGTAAATAGTATTTAATAAAAACAAAATTCAAATATCGAAAGTTTTTCATCAACATTAAAACTTTCTATAACCTAGATGTTTGGGAATTACCTAAAACATCATGCACAAAAAACAACAACAGTTTAATGATTAACCAAACCTTTTCAGTTTCACAGGTGAGAGGGTTCTAGGCCCATTCTCCATATTTTATCTCAATGTGCATGGAGGATGAGCCTGGCATGTTCATTCCTGTTAGGTGCCATTTAACCTTTCATGTGTTGGTGTGCCTTAAAACCGAATTCAATTCAATTCAATTTTCTATTTCCAGGAGGTCAGGCCATAACCATTCGCCTTTCTAAGCAGCTAAAAAAATTAATCCAAAGATACAACTACTTCTTCAACAATACATCTCTATTGGTGTTGGTGGTGAGCGAACTGATCTGCCATTAATGCTGAACTTTGATGATGTCAAATCTTGCGATGGAATGTTATGGGAGCGCTTGCAAACAAGGGAAACAACAGATAACACGCCTACAACAATTAAACATCAGCTGTTCATCTTCATTGTATGAACTTGAGGGTCGTTGAAGAACAACAGTTGCTTCGAACAGAGATGTACAGTACTATTCAATGGCATGCGTCTCAACATTCTATTCTAGTGCCAACATTTAGTTCAGGAGAGAGGGCGTTCTTAGTCAGGGAAGGATTGTTCCTTGAAATGAAATATCAGTCATTGACGGAGTCATTCCAGCCCTATCTAGCTGAAAACTTTATTGAGTTGTCTACTTTTTCCAACATTGTTGGTTTGTTGCATGTAAATGAAATGTCGTCAAGTGATGAAGTATCTTTAAATATTAAAATTTCAACACTTTTCAAAGGTTTTGATGATGTTGAGGAGGATGATGAGGATGAGGAGGAGGAGGAGGATGAGGATGATGATGAGGAGGAGGATGGTGAGGATGAGGATGATGATGAGGATGATGATGTTGAGGAGGGTGATGAGGATGATGAGGATGGTGATGAGGAGGAGGAGGATGAGGAGGAGGAGGATGAGGATGGTGATGAGGAGGATGATGAGGAGGATGAGGAGGATGATGAGGATGAGGATGATGAGGAGGATGATGAGGATGAGGATGGTGATGAGGAGGATGAGGATGATGAGGAGGAGGATGAGGAGGATGAGGAGGATGATGAGGATGGTGATGAGGATGAGGATGATGAGGAGGATGATGAGGATGAGGATGGTGATGAGGAGGATGAGGATGAGGATGATGAGGAGGAGGATGAGGGTGATGATGAGGATGATGGTGATGAGGATGAGGATGGTGATGAGGATGAGGACGGTGATGAGGATAAGGATGTGGATGGTGATGAGGATGAGAATGAGGATAACGATACTTCTGATTTTGTTGAACATGTGGATATGTCAGATGATGATACTCAGTATTAGTCTACCTTGTATTAAAATAACCGTGCAGAATTAAAAACGAAACAGAATAGAAAGGATGAGGAGGATGAGGAGGATGAGGAGGATGAGGAGGATGAGGAGGATGAGGATGATGAGGATGGTGATGAGGATGGTGATGAGGATGAGGATGATGATGAGGATGATGATGATGAGGAGGAGGATGATGAGGGGGAAGATGATGAGGAGGATGGTGATGATGAGGAGGAGGAGGAGGATGGTGATGAGGATGGTGGTGAGGATGGTGATGTGGAGGATGAGGATGGTGATGAGGATGATGATGAGGATGGTGATGAGGATGGTGATGAGGATGGTGAGGATGAGGATGGTGATGAGGATGAGGATGAGGATGAGGATAACGATACTTCTGATTTTGTTGAACATGTGGATGATATGTCAGATGATGATAGTCAGTATTAGTCTACCTTGTATTAAAATAACCTTGCAGAATTAAAAATGAAACAGAATAGAAAGGATGAGGAGGATGAGGAGGATGAGGATGATGATGAGGATGATGATGAGGATGATGGTGATGATGGTGATGAGGATGAGGAGGATGAGGATGGTGATGAGGATGGTGATGAGGAGGAGGAGGAGGAGGAGGAGGGGGATGGTGAGGAGGAGGAGGAGGAGGAGGAGGATGGTGATGAGGAGGATGAGGATGGTGATGAGGATGGTGATGAGGATGAGGATGGTGATGATGAGGATGAGGATGGTGATGATGAGGATGAGGATGGTGATGAGGATAACGATACTTCTGATTTTGTTGAACATGTGGATGATATGTCAGATGATGATAGTCAGTATAAGTCTACCTTGTATTAAAATAACCTTGCAGAATTAAAAATGAAACAGAATAGAAAGGATGAGGAGGATGAGGAGGATGAGGATGATGATGAGGAGGATGAGGAGGATGATGGTGATGATGGTGATGATGGTGATGAGGATGAGGAGGATGAGGATGAGGATGGTGATGAGGATGAGGAGGAGGATGAGGAGGAGGATGATGAGGAGGATGATGAGGATGGTGAGGATGGTGAGGAGGATGAGGAGGAGGATGAGGAGGAGGAGGAGGAGGAGGATGAGGAGGATGGTGATGAGGATGGTGGTGAGGATGGTGATGAGGAGGATGAGGATGGTGATGAGGATGGTGATGAGGATGAGGATGAGGATGAGGATGAGGATGAGGATGGTGATGAGGATAACGATACTTCTGATTTTGTTGAACATGTGGATGATATGTCAGATGATGATGGTCAGTAGTAGTCTACATGTGGATGATATGTCGGATGATGATAGTCAGTATTAGTCTACATGTGGATGATATGTCGGATGATGATAGTCAGTATTAGTTTACATGTGGATGATATGTCAGATGATGATAGTCAGTATTAGTCTACATGTGGATGATATGTCAGATGATGATGGTCAGTATTAGTCTACATGTGGATGATATGTCGGATGATGATAGTCAGTATTAGTCTACATGTGGATGATATGTCAGATGATGATGGTCAGTATTAGTCTACATGTGGATGATATGTCGGATGATGATAGTCAGTATTAGTCTACATGTGGATGATATGTCAGATGATGATAGTCAGTATTAGTCTACATGTGGATGATATGTCGGATGATGATAGTCAGTATTAGTCTACATGTGTATGATAATGTCAGATGATGATAGTCAGTATTAGTCTACATGTGTATGATAATGTCAGATGATGATAGTCAGTATTAGTCTACATGTGGATGGTATGTCGGATGATGATAGTCAGTATTAGTCTACATGTGTATGATAATGTCAGATGATGATAGTCAGTATTAGTCTACATGTGTATGATAATGTCAGATGATGATAGTCAGTATTAGTCTACATGTGTATGATAATGTCAGATGATGATAGTCAGTATTAGTCTACATGTGGATGGTATGTCGGATGATGATAGTCAGTATTAGTCTACATGTGTATGATAATGTCAGATGATGATAGTCAGTATTAGTCTACATGTGTATGATAATGTCAGATGATGATAGTCAGTATTAGTCTACATGTGTATGATAATGTCAGATGATGATAGTCAGTATTAGTCTACATGTGGATGGTATGTCGGATGATGATAGTCAGTATTAGTCTACATGTGTATGATAATGTCAGATGATGATAGTCAGTATTAGTCTACATGTGTATGATAATATCAGATGATGATAGTCAGTATTAGTCTACATGTGTATGATAATGTCAGATGATGATAGTCAGTATTAGTCTACATGTGGATGGTATGTCGGATGATGATAGTCAGTATTAGTCTACATGTGGATGATATGTCAGATGATGATAGTCAGTATTAGTCTACATGTGGATGGTATGTCAGATGATGATAGTCAGTATTAGTCTACATGTGGATGATATGTCAGATGATGATAGTCAGTATTAGTCTACATGTGGATGATAATGTCAGATGATGATAGTCAGTATTAGTCTACATGTGGATGATATGTCAGATGATGATAGTCAGTATTAGTCTACATGTGTATGATATGTCGGATGATGATAGTCAGTATTAGTCTACATGTGGATGATATGTCGGATGATGATAGTCAGTATTAGTCTACATGTGTATGATATGTCAGATGATGATAGTCAGTATTAGTCTACATGTGGATGATATGTCGGATGATGATAGTCAGTATTAGTCTACATGTGTATGATAATGTCAGATGATGATAGTCAGTATTAGTCTACATGTGTATGATAATGTCAGATGATGATAGTCAGTATTAGTCTACATGTGGATGGTATGTCGGATGATGATAGTCAGTATTAGTCTACATGTGTATGATAATGTCAGATGATGATAGTCAGTATTAGTCTACATGTGGATGATATGTCAGATGATGATAGTCAGTATTAGTCTACATGTGGATGATAATGTCAGATGATGATAGTCAGTATTAGTCTACATGTGGATGAAATGTCGGATGATGATAGTCAGTATTAGTCTACATGTGGATGAAATGTCGGATGATGATAGTCAGTATTAGTCTACATGTGGATGATATGTCGGATGATGATAGTCAGTATTAGTCTACATGTGTATGATAATGTCAGATGATGATAATCAGTATTAGTCTACATGTGTATGATAATGTCAGATGATGATAGTCAGTATTAGTCTACATGTGGATGGTATGTCGGATGATGATAGTCAGTATTAGTCTACATGTGTATGATAATGTCAGATGATGATAGTCAGTATTAGTCTACATGTGGATGATATGTCAGATGATGATAGTCAGTATTAGTCTACATGTGGATGATATGTCAGATGATGATAGTCAGTATTAGTCTACATGTGGATGATATGTCAGATGATGATAGTCAGTATTAGTCTACATGTGGATGATATGTCAGATGATGATAGTCAGTATTAGTCTACATGTGGATGATATGTCAGATGATGATAGTCAGTATTAGTCTACATGTGGATGATATGTCAGATGATGATAGTCAGTATTAGTCTACATGTGGATGATATGTCAGATGATGATAGTCAGTATTAGTCTACATGTGGATGATATGTCAGATGATGATAGTCAGTATTAGTCTACATGTGGATGATATGTCGGATGATGATAGTCAGTATTAGTCTACATGTGTATGATAATGTCAGATGATGATAGTCAGTATTAGTCTACATGTGTATGATAATGTCAGATGATGATAGTCAGTATTAGTCTACATGTGGATGGTATGTCGGATGATGATAGTCAGTATTAGTCTACATGTGTATGATAATGTCAGATGATGATAGTCAGTATTAGTCTACATGTGTATGATAATGTCAGATGATGATAGTCAGTATTAGTCTACATGTGGATGATATGTCAGATGATGATAGTCAGTATTAGTCTACATGTGGATGAAATGTCAGATGATGATAGTCAGTATTAGTCTACCTGTGGATGATAATGTCAGATGATGATAGTCAGTATTAGTCTACATGTGGATGATATGTCGGATGATGATAGTCAGTATTAGTCTACATGTGTATGATAATGTCAGATGATGATAGTCAGTATTAGTCTACATGTGTATGATAATGTCAGATGATGATAGTCAGTATTAGTCTACATGTGGATGATAATGTCAGATGATGATAGTCAGTATTAGTCTACATGTGTATGATAATGTCAGATGATGATAGTCAGTATTAGTCTACATGTGGATGAAATGTCAGATGATGATAGTCAGTATTAGTCTACCTTGTATTAAAATAACCTTGCAGAATTAAAAATGAAACAGAATAGAAACTCTACTGTAATCACACTGGTGGTCTTGTACCTTCTCTAAGTTGACCAATACAAATTTCATTACTTAGGGATTTGTCTCAATATTCTATGTTACATGTGTAGTCATTGTCTCAATATTCATTATATTCAATATACACAATATTCTATGTTACATGTGTAGTCATTGTCTCAATATTCTTTATATTCAATATACTCAATATTCTATGTTACATGTGTAGTCATCGTCTCAATATTCATTATATTCAATATACTCAATATTCTATGTTACATGTGTAGTCATTGTCTCAATATTCATTATATTCAATATACTCAATATTCTATGTTACATGTGTAGTCATTGTCTCAATATTCATTATATTCAATATACTCAATATTCTATGTCACATGTGTAGTCATTGTCTCAATATTCTATGTTACATGTGTAGTCATTGTCTCAATATTCATTGTATTCAATATACTCAATATTCTATGTTACATGTGTAGTCATTGTCTCAATATTCATTATATTCAATATACTCAATATTCTATGTTACATGTGTAGTCATTGTCTCAATATTCATTATATTCAATATACTCAATATTCTATGTTACATGTGTAGTCATTGTCTCAATATTCATTATATTCAATATACTCAATATTCTATGTTACATGTGTAGTCATTGTCTCAATATTCTTTATATTCAATATACTCAATATTCTATGTTACATGTGTAGTCATTGTCTCAATATTCATTAAATTCAATATACTCAATATTCTATGTCACATGTGTAGTCATTGTCTCAATATTCTATGTCACATGTGTAGTCATTGTCTCAATATTCTATGTTACATGTGTAGTCATTGTCTCAATATTCATTATATTCAATATACTCAATATTCTATGTTACATGTGTAGTTATTGTCTCAATATTCATTAAATTCAATATACTCAATATTCTATGTTACATGTGTAGTCATTGTCTCAATATTCATTATATTCAATATACTCAATATTCTATGTTACATGTGTAGTCATTGTCTCAATATTCATTATATTCAATATACTCAATATTCTATGTTACATGTGTAGTCATTGTCTCAATATTCATTATATTCAATATACTCAATATTCTATGTTACATGTGTAGTCATTTTCTCAATATTCATTGTATTCAATATACTCAATATTCTATGTTACATGTGTAGTCATTGTCTCAATATTCATTATATTCAATATACTCAATATTCTATGTTACATGTGTAGTTATTGTCTCAATATTCATTAAATTCAATATTCTCAGTCAATATTCTATGTTACATGTGTAGTCATTGTCTCAATATTCATTATATTCAATATACTCAATATTCTATGTTACATGTGTAGTCATTGTCTCAATATTCATTGTATTCAATATACTCAATATACTATGTTACATGTGTAGTCATTGTCTCAATATTCATTATATTCAATATACTCAATATTCTATGTTACATGTGTAGTCATTGTCTCAATATTCATTATATTCAATATACTCAATATTCTATGTTACATGTGTAGTCATTGTCTCAATATTCATTATATTCAATATACTCAATATTCTATGTTACATGTGTAGTCATTGTCTCAATATTCATTGTATTCAATATACTCAATATACTATGTTACATGTGTAGTCATTGTCTCAATATTCATTGTATTCAATATACTCAATATTCTATGTTACATGTGTAGTCATTGTCTCAATATTCATTATATTCAATATACTCAATATTCTATGTTACATGTGTAGTCATTGTCTCAATATTCATTTTATTCAATATACTCAATATTCTATGTTACATGTGTAGTCATTGTCTCAATATTCTTTATATTCAATATACACAATATTCTATGTTACATGTGTAGTTATTGTCTCAATATTCATTAAATTCAATATACTCAATATTCTATGTTACATGTGTAGTCATTGTCTCAATATTCATTATATTCAATATACTCAATATTCTATGTTACATGTGTAGTCATTGTCTCAATATTCATTATATTCAATATACTCAATATTCTATGTTACATGTGTAGTCATTGTCTCAATATTCATTATATTCAATATACTCAATATTCTATGTTACATGTGTAGTTATTGTCTCAATATTCATTATATTCAATATACTCAATATTCTATGTTACATGTGTAGTCATTGTCTCAATATTCATTATATTCAATATACACAATACTCTATGTTACATGTGTAGTTATTGTCTCAATATTCATTAAATTCAATATACTCAGTCAATATTCTATGTTACATGTGTAGTCATTGTCTCAATATTCATTGTATTCAATATACTCAATATTCTATGTTACATGTGTAGTCATTGTCTCAATATTCATTATATTCAATATACTCAATATTCTATGTTACATGTGTAGTTATTGTCTCAATATTCATTAAATTCAATATACTCAGTCAATATTCTATGTTACATGTGTAGTCATTGTCTCAATATTCATTGTATTCAATATACTATGTTACATGTGTAGTCATTGTCTCAATATTCATTATATTCAATATACTCAATATTCTATGTTACATGTGTAGTTATTGTCTCAATATTCATTAAATTCAATATACTCAGTCAATATTTTATGTTACATGTGTAGTCATTGTCTCAATATTCATTATATTCAATATACTCAATATTCTATGTTACATGTGTAGTCATTGTCTCAATATTCATTATATTCAATATACTCAATATTCAATGTTACATGTGTAGTCATTGTCTCAATATTCATTATATTCAATATACTCAATATTCTATTTTACATGTGTAGTCATTGTCTCAATATTCATTATATTCAATATACTCAATATTCTATGTTACATGTGTAGTCATTGTCTCAATATTCATTGTATTCAATATACTCAATATACTATGTTACATGTGTAGTCATTGTCTCAATATTCATTATATTCAATATACTCAATATTCTATGTTACATGTGTAGTCATTGTCTCAATATTCATTATATTCAATATACTCAATATTCTATGTTACATGTGTAGTCATTGTCTCAATATTCTTTATATTCAATATACTCAATATACTATGTTACATGTGTAGTCATTGTCTCAATATTCATCATATTCAATATACACAATATTCTATGTTACATGTGTAGTCATTGTCTCAATATTCATTGTATTCAATATACTCAATATTCTATGTTACATGTGTAGTCATTGTCTCAATATTCATTATATTCAATAAACACAATATTCTATGTTACATGTGTAGTTATTGTCTCAATATTCATTAAATTCAATATACTCAGTCAATATTCTATGTTACATGTGTAGTCATTGTCTCAATATTCATTGTATTCAATATACTCAATATTCTATGTTACATGTGTAGTTACATGTGTAGTCATTCTCTCAATATTCATTATATTCAATATACTCAATACTCATTGTTATATATTACTGTAACAGACGGAACATGTTTAAATTTATTGAATTGATGACATCAGAAAACAAAACATGTAATCGTAAACTAAGTGAATTTATTTTCAAGGCTTTCAAATTAAGAAATGAGAGCCTATATGCAAATGCACCAACACAATAATTGTTTTAATAAAAATCGTCAAATATTACATGGTCATTAGTTATACCACATTGATTCACTATTTTCTCCTCAAATGTTACATGGTCATTAGTTATACCACATTGATTCACTATTTTCTCGTCAAAAGTTACATGGTCATTAGTTATACCACATTGATTCACTTTTTTCTCGTCAAAAGTTACATGGTCATTAGTTATACCACATTGATTCACTATTTTTCGTCAAATGTTACATGGTCATTAGTTATACCACATTGATTCACTATTTTCTCCTCAAATGTTACATGGTCATTAGTTATACCACATTGATTCACTATTTTCTCGTGCTTGTTTGTATATAACTGTGAACGTTGCGTAGATCTACCGGTAGAAAGTGATTCTTATTTTGTTAACGCATGGAACACGTTTACGCAGTGTTAGGAATCAATAAATATCTATACTTTTTTGAAATTACCTGACACGATTAAAATTATAGAACTAACTCAGCGAATTAGGCCATTTTCGTAGATTATGTATTTTTTATTTTATAAAGAAATTATAAATTATAATTAAAAACTACTTATGAGACTGCAATGACTCTTTTTTCATGTTTGCAGAGTGCATCAGGTAAGCGATTCTTGGGCATTTTTTTCCCTTTTGTTTATAGGTTAGCATTAGTAGTTTTATTTAATACTTGGATATATCCATACTTCATAACTTATCTTATGTTAATAAGAGTATGTGTTGACACAACTTGTTTGCTATGATGTGTATTAAAGAACTGAACATGTATAGTGTGTATGTTTATTTTCACAACCAGCAATTATATATAAACGTCAAAATAGACTATAATTAATCTTAGTGTTCTCTGAAATTGCGAAACTTGACAAATAGAAGAAAAAAACATATTGCACTTGTTACGTTTACACATGAACATATCAAAGTACTATTACTATTAACCTTAAACAACAATTTACAAGCAGTTTTTTTATGCTCCCTGAAATTTTCGGGATAGTCGTCGCTCCGTCCGTGCATCCGTTTGTCACACTTTTTTGTCTGGAGCATAATTCAAAAAATATTGAAGGATATCAACATGGATATGGGGCAATGAAGGAAGTGCACTGTGCAAGAACCATAACTCTACCTTCAATACTTTTCGAATTATCTCCCCTTTTTGAAAAATCTTGTCCGGAGCATAACTCAACGTATTGAAGATACCTTTATAAAAGTTTGTGAATGATCAGGACAATGAGACAGAGTGCAGTGCACAGGAACCATAACTGAAAGTATTGAAGATACCTTTATGAAAGTTTGTGAATGATCAGGACAAGGAGACGCAGTGCAGTGCACAGGAACCATAGCTCTAGCCTTTTCAATTATCTCTTTTTTTTAAAAAAAAATCTTGTCAGGAGCAAAACTCAAAAGTATTGAAGATAACTTGATGAACGTTTGTGTGAATGATCATCACAAGGAGACGGAGTGCAATGCACAGGAACCATATCTTCAAAACTACTTATGGGACTGCAATGAAACTTCACATAATGATAGAGGGCAATGACAGGAAGTGCAGAGTACAAGAACCGTAGCTCTGTCTGTATTCAAATTTGAGTTATTGCCCTTTGTAATTTTATACTTAGAATTCTTGTCCGAAGCATTACTTTAAAACTACTTATGGGACTGCAATGAAACTTCACACAACGATAGAGGGCACTGAGAGGAAGTGCAGAGTACAAGAACCGTAACTCTGTCGTCATTCAGATTAGTTTAAACATATTTATTTTACATCAAAACAAGTTATTGCAACTTAGATAAATCACTCTAGATGGCTTCCTGGGTAGAACCAGTACTAAGCAATGTGGATTAGTTATCTTGCTCAAGAATAAATAACGTGACCGTGGCGAGGATCGAACCCACGACCTCTCGATCTGGAGTTCGGCGCTCTACCACTGGACCACGCACTCCACTTCATTCAAATTAAAGTTTTTATTGCCCTTTGTAATTTTATACTGTAACTTTATGGCCACTGATATGACTACGTTCACACAAAGCATCCCTTTTGGGGAGCATCCATCGGTTATATCAATATTCTTGTCTTACTTTGTTTGCAGTTAGTTTTATAATAGAAGATATATGCTTTAAATCTCACTCTTCTATTTTTCAAAAATATGGATGCAACAAAATGCTGATACAAGTTTTGTTCATGTCATCATTGTTATATACGAAAGGAATCATTAGACTTGCCATTTAAATGTACATATTCGGGTTGAATACGTCAGATCGTATCTACCAGACGACGATGCAAGCATCCACTGCCCACACTTGATGGGGATGGGGACGGATTCTCTATGTTCAAACAACTAAGACATTTGTTCTCAGTGTGGAAAGGGAGTCTTCTAGTTTTCCCTCAAAAACAAACCATTCAACAATACAACATATAATATAAAACACCTTAAAAAGCCCATTACGTATAAATACTGAGGTATCTGTAAGAAATGGAAGCCACGTATCCCTATAAATTGTGTAGTTTGTATCCTAATTTATATAGCAGATCATGTAATAATAATTGTTACCGGACTTTATATCACCTCTGCCTCGGCATCCAGTTGGAAAGGTTTGACAATTAATAAACCATTAGACTCCAGTCTGCGGAAATGTATCAATCACTTTTGACAATGTGTTTACATTGTGATTTACTATTTCACTGTCTGCTTGTTAACTCGATGAAATGGTGCGATGAATGGGTATACTTTACCTTCGTTGATATATACTTTTTTTTATTGAATCCTCTTCACAAACTTGTTTATCCGAGTTCAAGCTATTGCACAGCTCAAATCCATTCATATATTATTTTTAGACGTCATATAAATTAGGTAAAATCAATTATTAAGACTCCCATACTGCCACACGGGTTTCTCATATTGTCACTCTCATCACATGGGTCTCTAATCTTGTCATATGCATCTCATACTGTCACACGGGTCTCTCATACTGTCACATGGGTCTCTCATACCGTCACAAGTGTCTCTCATACTGTCACACGGGTCTCTCATACTGTCACACGTGTCTCTCATACTGTCACACGGGTCTCTCATACTGTCACACGTGTCTCTCATACTGTCGCACGGGTCTCTCATACTGTCACATGGGTCTCTCATACTGTCACACGTGTCTCTCATACTGTCACATGGGTCTCTCATACTGTCACACGTGTCTCTCATACTGTCACACGTGTCTCTCATACTGTCACACGTGTCTCTCATACTGTCATATGTGTCTCTCATACTGTCACGCGTGTCTCTCATACTGTCACATGGGTCTCTTATACTGTCACATGGGTCTCTCATACTGTCACACGGGTCTCTCATACTGTCACGCGTGTCTCTCATACTGTCACACATGTCTCTCATACTGTCACATGGGTCTTTCATACTGTCACATGGGTCTCTCATACTGTCAAACGTGTCTCTCATACTGTCATGCGTGTCTCTCATACTGTCAAACGTGTCTCTCATACTGTCACACGTGTCTCTCATACTGTCAAACGGGTCTCTCATACTGTCACATGGGTCTCTCATACTGTCACATGGGTCTCTCATACTGTCACATGGGTCTCTCATACTGTCAGTCTCTCATACTGTCACACGGGTCTCTCATACTGTCACATGTCTCTCATACTGTCACATGGGTCTCTCATACTGTCCCATGTGTCTCTCATCCTGTCAAATGTGTCTTTCATACTGTCAAGCGGGTCTCTCATACGGTCCCATGTGTCTCTCATCCCGTCAAATGTGTCTTTTATAATGTCGCAGGGTCTTTCATAAATTATAATAATTAATATCATCGTGTATGTATAATATATGTTATGCTATTACCTTTCACCATTTTGTATGATTTTGTGTTTATTGTAAATATATTATGTAAATCTCCTACTCTAGAGGAAATAAAGAAATAAAGTATCTTTAAGACTTATACACAGGTCTCTCATTAGGCCAGCATAAAAATCAGCACGGAACAGTGCGGTTCCCAACAGACTAGATATACGGTCAGATTCCTCCAGTTGGGTTTCGAGCTCCATCTTTCCCAGTTTTAGTCAGAATCCTAGATACCGATCATCCATGTTTTGGCAGACCTAGTGATCAAGCTATTGTTTAAAGGTTCTGCGCCATTAAAAGCTCAAAGTACACGTGCAGTAAACGTGTGCACGTGCGTATAAGATTTAAACTATCTACCACGTTGTAGATGTATCTTTTCTGAATCCTAAAACTTTAACTTAAGTGCTGGGACCTCTGGTTAGGTCAGTATAAAAATCCATGCAGACCTATGTACGTGTTTCACGTGTATTTATAGTTGTTTTGGAATTATACACGATTCCAATATCAGTATCACTATGAACTTGCATCTCTTTTTCTGTCACATGGGTCTCATATTATCGCAAGTCTCTCTTACTCACAGCATCTCTCATACTGTCACATCAGTCTCTCTTCTTACTATAACACGTGTCTCCCATTATATCATACGAGACTCTTAATACAGTAACATCAGACCTAGCCATATGAGTGTCATACTGTCATACGTCTCTGGGACCTCATGCCACTCCTAAACTGTCATATCACATCGGTCTCCAATAAAGACACATACAATATATTGCGTTTCAAAAGTGCATTAATAAACTCATATATTTGGATTGTGTTTAAGTGAAAAACTGGAAGTTTATATAGAAACAAAAACATGTTGTGAGAATATTACGTCTTTATTTCAATAAATCGTTATTATCAACGCTTACAAAAATGCTTGATGAAACAAAATACTCGAATTAAAATGAAGCAAAATGGAATAACATTATTACACCATATCTAATGTCAGTTTGACATGTTTTGACATACAGGATGTCTCTGGCAGTTAATTCATATTGGAATCAGAAGATGATATAATTGATACAACAACATCGGCATATCCTGGATAAATTCTCCAAATAACAATGCATTAGAATCAAATGTCTTGTCTACAGTAATAATTCTAAAAAGAGCTCAATGACCTTGAAGCTCTACTGATAGGTTTTTGATAGCCAGATCAGCTATTTTTAATGCAACCTGTATTAGGATATACTATGATCCAACTAGGCAGTTGCTTTGCTTTTATCCATATAGCAAAAAAATGTCATGTCACTTTGGTAAAGGTTCCAAATCAAAATCACTTAAGGTTTTTGAATAGTTTAGAATGATCCATTAAGTAGTTTCAGAGTCTGTCGCCACAAACAATTTTATGGACAGATGGACGACGGACATCACACCACGGCATACATGCATAAGCTCTGATCTTTGATTAGTAGAGCTAACAGTAGAGAACAATAAAAGTGTCACTGAGTCTAAATAATGACCCGGAAGACCTGCATTTTTCAAACCAAGTTGTGTTGAATTGGCTTTTACGGCGCACTAACACAAAAAGGTTGTATGACGCCAACAGGAATGAAATTTCCAGGCCCACCTTACATTTACATCGAGATAAAAATATACCTTTTTCAACTACAGAACTGCAGAGTTGCTGCAAATTTCTGTTGTAAACACTACATTTTTAGCTGGAGCCACGATCAGTGTTTTCTGCTACCACTCAAGTAAAACATGCAAGGTCATTGAACTATGGTTGTAGTTTATTCAAAGTACTGTAGGTAGTTCCTGAGAACAAAACTAAAATCAAAAACTTAAAATCGCGGTCAAGGGAAAAGTAACACATTTAATCATGCAGGAAGGCCTTCACCAGCTCTTTATTTAAATTTATTTCAGGCTCCCATGTTGGATCTTCAAATCCCTCCCACTTGACCTGGAACTTTCTGATACCATCTTCTTTTTTCATAGCGACCAGCTTCTCAACTGTATAGATGTCCCCTGAAGATAAACTTAAAAACATTAGTTATATAGAGATTTTAGTGACACGATAGGCATACGATTCTTTTCACTAACAAGTGGGTGCGAGTGAGTCAAAAAAGTAAACATGCCTACTATCAATTGAAGGATGTAGCTACACCTGAACCCAGCAGTTTAATAATCTATTTATTACTTTAAATCATTTTATGTATGATTATATCATTTTATGTATGATTTTAACCGAAATGTTTTGCTTTGTAACATCAGCAACACTTTATTGACATCAGACTCAATGTCACAGACAGTTATTTATATGCAAAACATCAATTAAACGAAATGTGTACATATGGACAAGGTTACTCATTTGTGATGGGGCATAAAAACATATCTTACATCAACAAGTTTTAAAATTTTATAGACAAGAAGCAGTCTTGCAAAGACTGCAATATTTTGTGTGTCGTGTTCGGCCGAGGAACATAAGCTTATGGAAAATACAAACTATTAAACCTCAGATTCTTGCAGTTTCAGAGAAGATTTTTTACATTTCAAGTTTTTTTCTATATAAGCCTTTGCAAAACATGCAAAATCTCTGTATTCAAACTTTGGACCGCAGGCTCAGCCATTTTTGACCCCGGGGAGCTGGTTGTCGAACTAGTCCAAGCTTTCATTAATATCAACAATTTGGCAAAGTTTTGCAAAGATCAAATACAACAGAGCTTGAGTTTTTACCAGGCTATAGGCGGTGGAACGTTTCAATTATTGGTAAAAGGTATGTTTCAAATACTGTGAGGGGCAAATTTCGTAAAAATCAAATACAAAATAAAGGAGCTAGAGTATTCACCAGGCGGGGCCAAACTTTTTGACAAGCAAAAAAACAAAACATTTCAATGTTACTAATCCGATCTGGCTGGCTTTTGTTTTTGTCCGAGCTTTCATTGATATAAAGACCCTGGCAAAGTTTCATAAAGATCAGATTAATAATGAAGTCCCCATCGTGTTCACAAGGCAAAAGTTAACGACGGACGGACAACTCGGCATCCCATAAGCTCTGCTGGCCTTTGGCTAGAAATGCGACGTTAATAATATGCTTTACCATTTTCCTCTTGTTTTTTCTTCTGCAAAATCTTGATGCCTAGAAAACAAGAAAAATTATTTAAATAGGTGATTACATGAGTCGACAGATATAATGAAACTGTCAAAAGTAGATCTGTTTGTTTGTTGGAATGGTGTTTTACGTCTTTTTCAGCACATTTTAGACTATAAATGATGGTCTGATAGTGGGATTTGAACCCGCAGCAGAAGAGGCGAGACAGTTTTAGATGCAGCATCTTTACTATCCTGGCTCAGATGTGCTATTAAAGTAGAAAACAAAATTTGAATGAATGCATTGAAAGCAGCAGATATCAAACATGTTTTTGTGTTACTTAACATTGATAGGTTTTTAGCCAGTAATTACTTTAAGACAAAGAACTAATCATTAACAGATTACATGAGACATCATGCAGAAATTATAAGCTGTAATACGGTACTTTAAAATAGTTATTTACCCTTTCTATGACCATCTTTTGTTTTCTCTCTCTTGCAAACAACTGGTTTGGATACTGTAAAGTAAATGTTACAGATCGTAATGGCAATCGCATAAATATATTGAATAAATAAATGAATTGGAAACCAGAAATTGACCTCAAAGTTATTATACCCACGTTTTTGAAAAAAAACAGGGTATATTAAAATCGCCTCCGTTTGTCCGTCCGTCTGTCTGTCCATCCGTAAATCTTTTACCACATCTCATTCTAAACCGTTGAACGGAATTCAACCAAACTTAGGGTATGACATCACCATATGATGACGGCGTGCAAGAGCAACATTATTTTTGGCTCTGAGCCCAGGGGCCCTCAGGGGGGGTCAAAAGGTCAAATAAACTAAAAATTCAATTACACTGTGATTTTTTCATATTTTTGCACATAACCTGGTATATGTATAATAGTCATCTAATAAAGAGATACACAGCCTGTCAAATGATTTATTATTTAAAACTCGGACATCTTCCCTGGGGTTGGAGTGGGTGGGTGGAGGGTAACAGGGGGTCAATTTATTTAAAAAATATTTCTCAAACGAACATTTTGATAAATGGATTACATTTAATGTACTGTGGGGCTGTGTCAGATAATTATCTCTACAACATTATAGGTCCTACACGAGATAATTATCTCTACAACATTATAGGTACTGCACTAGATAATTATCTCTACAGCATTATAGGTCCTACACGAGATATTTATCTCTACAACATTATAGGTACTATACAAGATAATTATCTCTACAACATTATAGGTACTATACAAGATAATTACCGCTACAACATTATAGGTACTACACTAGATAATTATCTCTACAACATTATAGGTACTATACAAGATAATTATCTCTACAACATTATAGGTACTATACAAGATAATTACCGCTACAACATTATAGGTACTACACAAGATAAGTATTGCTACAACATTATAGGTACTACACAAGATAATTATCGCTACAACATTATAGGTACTACACAAGATAATTATCGCTACAACATTATAGGTACTATACAATATAATTATCTCTACAACATTATAGGTACTACACTAGATAATTATCACTACAACATTATTGATACTACACTATATAATTATCTCTACAACATTATAGGTACTACAAAAGATAATTACCTCTACAACATTATCGGTACTTCAAAAGATAATTATAGGTACTACATAAGATAATTATCTTTACAACATTATAGGTACTTCACAAGATAATTATCTCTACATTATGGGTACTATACAAGATAATTATCTCTACAACATTATAGGTACTACACAAGATAATTACCGCTACAACATTATAGGTACTACACAAGATAATGATCGCTACAACACTATAGGTACTATACAAGATAATTATCTCTACAACATTATAGGTACTATACAAGATAATTATTGCTACAACATTATAGGTACTACACAAGATAATTATTACTACAACATTTTAGGTACTACACAAGATAATTATCGCTACAACATTATAGGTACTTCAAAAGATAATTATAGGTACTACACAAGATAATTATCTCTACAACATTATAGGTATTTCACGAGATAATTATCTCTATATTATAGGTACTATACATGATAATTATCTCTACAACATTATAGGTACTACACAAGATAATTATCACTACAACATTACAGGTACTACACAAGATAATTATCTCTACAACATTATATGTACTTTACAAGATAATTATCTCTACAACATTATAGGTACTTCACGAGATAATTATCACTACAACATTACAGGTACTACACAAGATAAGTATTGCTACAACATTATAGGTACTACACAAGATAATTATCGCTACAACATTATAGGTACTACACAAGATAAATATTGCTACAAAATTATAGGTACTACAAAAGATAATTATCTCTACAACATTACAGGTACTACATGAGATAATTACCGCTACAACATTATAGGTACTACGCTAGATAATTATCGCTACAACATTATAGGTACTACAAGAGATAATTATCTCTACAACATTACAGGTACTTCATGAGATAATTATCTCTACATTATAGGTATTATACAAGATAATTATCTCTACAACATTATAGGTACTACACAAGACAATTATCGCTACAACATTATAGGTACTACACTAAACAATTATGTCTACAACATTATAGGTACTTCATGAGATAATTATCTCTACAACATTATAGGTACTTCACGAGATAATTATCACTACAACATTATAGGTACTACACTAAATAATTATCTCTACAACATTATAGGTACTACAAAAGATAATTACCTCTACAACATTATCGGTACTTCAAAAGATAATTATAGGTACTACATAAGATAATTATCTTTACAACATTATAGGTACTTCACAAGATAATTATCTCTACATTATGGGTACTATACAAGATAATTATCTCTACAACATTATAGGTACTACACAAGATAATTACCGCTACAACATTATAGGTACTACACAAGATAATGATCGCTACAACACTATAGGTACTATACAAGATAATTATCTCTACAACATTATAGGTACTATACAAGATAATTATTGCTACAACATTATAGGTACTACACAAGATAATTATTACTACAACATTTTAGGTACTACACAAGATAATTATCGCTACAACATTATAGGTACTTCACGAGATAATTATCTCTATATTATAGGTACTATACATGATAATTATCTCTACAACATTATAGGTACTACACAAGATAATTATCACTACAACATTACAGGTACTACACAAGATAATTATCTCTACAACATTATATGTACTTTACAAGATAATTATCTCTACAACATTATAGGTACTTCACGAGATAATTATCACTACAACATTACAGGTACTACACAAGATAAGTATTGCTACAACATTATAGGTACTACACAAGATAATTATCGCTACAACATTATAGGTACTACACAAGATAATTATTGCTACAAAATTATAGGTACTACAAAAGATAATTATCTCTACAACATTACAGGTACTACATGAGATAATTACCACTACAACATTATAGGTACTACGCTAGATAATTATCGCTACAACATTATAGGTACTACAAGAGATAATTATCTCTACAACATTACAGGTACTTCATGAGATAATTATCTCTACATTATAGGTATTATACAAGATAATTATCTCTACAACATTATAGGTACTACACAAGATAATTATCGCTACAACATTATAGGTACTTCACTAAACAATTATGTCTACAACATTATAGGTACTTCATGAGATAATTATCTCAACAACATTATAGGTACTACACGAGATAATTATCACTACAACATTATAGGTACTACACTAAATAATTTTCGCTACAACATTATAGGTACTACACAATATAATTACTGCTACAACATCATAGGTACTACAAAAGATAATTACCGCTACAACATTATAGGTACTACACAAGATAATTACCACTACAACATTATAGGTACTACACTAGATAATTATCTCTACAACATTATAGGTAATACACAAGATAATTATTGCTACAACATTATAGGTACTTCAAAAGATAATTATAGGTACTACACAAGATAATTATCTCTACAACATTATAGGTACTTCACGAGATAATTATCTCTACATTATAGGTACTATACAAGATAATTATCTCTACAACATTATAGGTACTACACAAGATAATTATCGCTACAACATTATAGGTACTATACAAGATAATTATCTCTACAATATTATAGGTACTACACAAGATAATTATCGCTACAACATTATAGGTATTATACAAGATAATTATCTCCACAACATTATAGGTACTACACAAGATAAGTATTGCTACAACATTATAGGTACTACACAAGATAATTATCGCTACAACATTAAAGGTACTACACAAGATAATTATTGCTACAACATTATAGGTACTACAAAAGATAATTATCTCTACAACATTACAAGTACTACATGAGATAATTACTGCTACAACAAAATAGGTACTTCACTAGATAATTATCGCTACAACATTATAGGTACTACACAATATAATTATTGCTACAACATTAAAGGTACTACAAAAGATAATTATCTCTAAAACATTACAGGTACTTCATGAGATAATTATCTCTACATTATAGGTACTATACAAGATAATTATCTTTACAACATTATAGGTACTACACAAGATAATTATCGCTACAACATTATAGGTACTACTTTAAACAATTATCTCTACAACATTATAGGTACTTCACGAGATAATTATCTCTACATTATAGGTACTATACAAGATAATTATCTCTACAACATTATAGCTACTACATGAGATAATTATCACTACAACATTATAGGTACTACACTAAATAATTATCTCTACAACATTATAGGTAATACACAAGATAATTATCGCTACAACATTATAGGTACTACATGAGATAATTTTCGCTACAACATTATAGATACTACACAATATAATTTTTGCTTCAAAATTATAGGTACTACACAAGATAATTATCGCTACAACAGTATAGGTACTATACATTATAATTATCTCTACAACATTATAGGTACTACACTAGATAATTATCACTACAACATTATTGATACTACACTAGATAATTATCTCTACAACATTATAGGTACTTCACAATATAATTATTTCTACAACATTATAGGTACTACACAAGATAATTATCTCTACAACATTATAGGTACTACACAAGATAATTATCTCTACAACATTATCGGTACTTCAAAAGATAATTATAGGTACTACATAAGATAATTATCTTTACAACATTATAGGTACTTCACAAGATAATTATCTCTACATTATAGGTACTATACAAGATAATTATCGCTACAACATTATAGGTACTATACAAGATAATTATCTCTACAACATTATAGGTACTACACAAGATAATTACCGCTACAACATTATAGGTACTACACAATATAATGATCGCTACAACATTATAGGTACTGTACAAGATAATTATCTCTACAACATTATAGGTACTACACAAGATAAGTATTGCTACAACATTATAGGTACTACACAAGATAATTATCGCTACAACATTATAGGTACTACACAAGATAATTATCGCTACAACATTATAGGTACTTCAAAAGATAATATAGGTACTACACAAGATAATTATCTCTACAACATTATAGGTACTTCATGAGATAATTATCTCTACATTATAGGTACTATACAAGATAATTATCTCTACAACATTATAGGTACTACACAAGATAATTATCACTACAACATTACAGGTACTATACAAGATAATTATCTCTACAACATTATAGGTACTACACAAGATAATTACCGCTACAACATTATAGGTACTACAAAAGATAATTATCGCTACAACATTATATGTACTATACAAGATAATTACCACTACAACATTATAGGTACTACACTAGATAATTATCTCTACAACATTATAGGTAATACACAAGATAATTATCGCTACAACATTATAGGTACTACAAAAGAGAAATATTACATTTCTGCCTGTAATTCTGTGGGAATTAAAAGTGGTAATTCCCTTGGGAAATAAATCCCCAGGAAAATTATAAGATTTTGCCGGAACTACTTTTTTAAGCTTAAAATAGAGTGGCTGTTTTTCCAAATGCTTAAAATAGACGCAAACACCTCTAAATAGTTTATAATAAAAAAAAATAATAGTAGGCTATTCCATTTCATTAAAATAAATAAATATGACTTAATGAAAATAAAAATAATAATAAATAAAATAAACAACAACAGAAAATGTTGTTCATTTATCAATGATAAAACAAGAAGATATCCAAATGTCATTGTCGTCTGCTTTACAACAGAAACAATAACAATAAACAATGGCTGAGTATTTGGAACCCTGGACTTTACAGGACATTGAGAGCCTGCTTGCACAATCTGAATATGAGGAAATCCCAAATGTGGGTCAACCTGTCTCCCCACCCAGGCCTTCTACCAGTACATCTCTTTCAATCCAGTAAATGTGGAGGAAGTTGCAAATTTCATAGCAGGTCAGAAAAATGTCAATACGCACAGGAAAACTGATTCAGACGTATGGTTGTTCAAAGAATTTTGTAGGGCTCAAAATAAACATAGAGATATAGAGACTCTTTCTACTAATGAACTTTACGTTCTGTTTGGAAACTTTATTGTAAGCATCAAAAAGGCCGACGGTAACGAATATGAGCCATTGACTATCCGTGGTTTCATGTCAAGCATGGATAGATATCTGAAAAATAAGAATTGTCCACACCAAATCAGTAAATGTCCGCTATTTCCACATAGCAACAACGCTATAAAAGCAAAAATGACATCCCTAAAATCACAGGGTCTTGGAAATAGACCAAATGAAGCTGACGAGTTGACCGATGCTGACATTGACAAGCTGTTCGAGGCAGGTCAGCTTGGACACGAGACGCCTCTGCAAATCATAAATTTGCTACATCTATCGTTCTCTCTGCTCTTCGGAATGCGGGTTGATGTAGAGCAAAGGAATCTCAAGTGGGGAGATATAGAGCTGCTATGTGATGAAGATGGGGATGAGTATTTGTCACATATCAGAGAGAGACAAACAAACACCCGAGTTGGAACAGATCCAAAAAATACCAGAAAATTCAAGCCAAAAGCTTGGGCCAATAGCGAAAATAAAGAATGATGCCCAGTTGAGGTGTACAAAATATATAAACAACAATGGCCACCTGAAATGATGAATCCTGATGTGCCATTTTTTCTCGGGATTAACGCCCTTTGCAGCCCCAACTCCCATGGTTCAAGAATCAACCGATGGGAAAAAAACACATTTATAAAATCGTGAAAACCATGAAGACAAAGTGCGAATCATTGAATGATGGTCTCAAACTAATAAATCACAGTGTATGGAAACACCTGTTACAAAAATGTAATGACCTGGGAATGGATGCAACAACCACTGTCCAAATAAGTGGACATAAAAACTTACAGAGTGTCAATTCCTACTCAAAACTGAATGAACCTCAGCAAAAGCAGATTGCTGGTGCGCTTATGAATACAAAGAAAACAACACAAAGCCTCACTCAGTTCATATCTTCCACTTCGAAGCAAAATATGTCGCCCAGCTGTAGTCAGATTTTCCACAAACAAAGTGCAAATTCCATGAAGTCATCCGTATTCAATGGTACCACACACATGGCTGGTGGAACATTTTATTTCGGGTCATTGCCAGAAAATCCAGCAGTATTATCGCCGCCCTCCAAGAAATTCAAAAGAATCAGAGCTATATTATCCAACTCCGAATCAGATTAAAATAGTGTGCGCTTTACACTGTAGAAACAATGGCCAAGGGAAATAGTTCCCATTATTACAGTGCGCTTTACACTGTAGAAACAATGGACAAGGGAAATAGTTCCCATTATTACAGTGCGCTTTACACTGTAGAAACAATGGACAAGGGAAATAGTTTCCATTATTACAGTGCGCTTTACACTGTAGAAACAATGGACAAGGGAAATAGTTCCCATTATTACAGTGCGCTTTACACTGTAGAAACAATGGACAAGGGAAATAGATTAAAATAGTGTGCGCTTTACACTGTAGAAACAATGGACAAGGGAAATAGATTAAAATAGTGTGCGCTTTACACTGTAGAAACAATGGACAAGGGAAATAGATTAAAATAGTGTGCGCTTTACACTGTAGAAACAATGGACAAGGGAAATAGTTCCCATTATTACAGTGCGCTTTACACTGTAGAAACAATGGACAAGGGAAATAGTTCCCATTATTACAGTGCGCTTTACACTGTAGAAACAATGGACAAGGGAAATAGTTCCCATTATTACAGTGCGCTTTACACTGTAGAAACAATGGACAAGGGAAATAGTTCCCATTATTACAGTGCGCTTTACACTGTAGAAACAATGGACAAGGGAAATAGTTCCCATTATTACAGTGCGACAATGGACAAGTTAATATTTTTTATATTTTTGAATTAAAATTGTAATATTTTCCTATTTTAATTTAAAATCAAACTGAAGGAATTAATTCTTAATCTTACTGTGAAAGAACAGTGATCTTGATCGATATTTTATGACAAATTAAAAGTTGTGTGTTAGCAGTTTTAAATGGTTGTTTACTGTCGTTCGTCCCAATCATCCTGGTTTAATTGCAGATAGTACCTACACTCTCCCTCAATTCCAGCAAGTGTGATGGTGCATCTCATCATACACACTTAGCCAGAACCAAGAAATAGGTAGGCAGTTCACACTCACAGTGCTCATTCTTGGAAACCATTTCCTTGAAAATTTCGGTTCATAAAAGCACTGAAAAAGGCCATCTCTGTAAGATCAATAATGGTGTGTTAGCGCAATAAATACATTTACTTTAAATAGATTAGAAAATAATGTCACCACCACACGCCTGATCTGAAGTTTTCTCACTTGTTTTACGTCATCCATCATAAATTATCATGTCACTCAGTCACATCACGTGTTGCTCAGTTAAAATCCAAATGTATTAGTAGATGTTTTATAATTCAACATCATAACACTTCAATTCATTTTAAAACCTTTTTAAAATGTGTTTCAATATATTTCCGTGATTAAAATCCAAATATGAATGCTGAATTTCGCAAACTTTGCCAAGTGACACAAACAAAATGTCCGACATTTCAAAGCATTATAGGTATTATACAAGATAATTATCTCTACAAAATTATAGGTACTACACAAGATAATTATCGCTACAACATTATAGGTACTACACAAGTTATTATCACTACAACATTATAGGTACTACACAAGATAATTATCTCCTCAACATTATTGGTACTACACAAGATAATTATCTCTACAACATTATAGGTACTACACAAGATAATTATCTCTACAACATTATAGGTACTACACGAGATAATTATCTATACAACATTATAGGTACTACACAATATAATTATCTCTACAACATTATAGGTACTACACGAGATAATTATCTATACAACATTATAGGTACTACACAAGATAATTATCTCTACAACATTATAGGTACTACACGAGATAATTACCGCTACAACATTATAGGTACTACACAAGATAATTACCGCTACAACATTATAGGTACTACAAAAGATAATTACCGCTACAACATTATAGGTACTACACAATACAATTATCTCTACAACATTATAGGTACTACAAAAGATAATTATCTCTACAACATTATAGGTACTACACAAGATAATTACCGCTACAACATTATAGGTACTACAAAAGATAATTACCGCTACAACATTATAGGTACTACACAATACAATTATCTCTACAACATTATAGGTACTACAAAAGATAATTATCTCTACAACATTATAGGTACTACATGAGATAATTATCTCTACAACATTATAGGTACTACACAAGATAATTATCTCTACAACAGTATAGGTACTACATGAGATAATTATCTCTACAACATTATAGGTACTACACGAGATAATTATCTCTACAACATTATAGGTACTACAAAATACAATTATCTCTACAACATTATAGGTACTACACTAGATAATTACCGCTACAACATTATAGGTACTACACAAGATAATTATCTCTACAACATTATAGGTACTACACGAGATAATTACCGCTACAACATTATAGGTACTACACAATACAATTATCTCTACAACATTATAGGTACTACAAAAGATAATTATCTCTACAACATTATAGGTACTACACGAGATAATTACCGCTACAACATTATAGGTACTACACGAGATAATTACCGCTACAACATTATAGGTAC